>JAQIWE010003425.1:0-11828 GCA_034698565.1 Campodea plusiochaeta | reverse complement strand
ACGAGTTTTTTTTATTTTTTGTCCTCAGAAAAAGCATGCATTATCATCAGCCATTGGCTTCATGCATTATTCCTCATCATTGGATTTTATTTATTGTCCGCAAAAATATGATATATAATGTTGGTGGTCGAGCAAAGCTACAATGCTTATCGGCTCTGATCAATAATTACCAGGAATGAGCTTGTATCTCAAAAAGCAAGAGGAAAAAGCAGGAGAAACAGGAGGAGAAGTAAAAAAATGATATGGTATGAAAGAGCAATGAATTGTGAATAAAATGACATTGAGGTCATGTTGAATAGTCACTTCCTAAAAACTTGACAGATTTTTCCTAGTCTCATATTTTTCCACATCTTCGATTTTTAGGATTATTCCTTCAAATGCATGAAAAATATGACTAAATTTTTTATTTCCATATCCCTGACTTGTAGTTTCAGTGTTTTGTTAAGATGTTTTATATGAATTTGGGATTGCTCTGATCATTTTGAGACTTTTTATGATGTTTCGTTCTCTTCTTTCTCTGTTACCTATAAGAGAAGAGAAAGCAAGTTTCGCAATAACGCTATGCTTGCTCAAACCATCAATAAAAAAGCATTGAAAGTCCAACTAGGCTATTTAAAATGATTTTATACACTCTCTAAAAGTCATTTGCTGATTCAGGAATATAATTTTTCACGATATTTGTATTCTTTGGCAACTTCTTCGTCAATTACTGAAGGTGACAGCCTTGAAGATCTTTCTTTACCTTTGTTTTCAGTTCTCTTTTATTTTGAGGACGTGAATCACTCAAAATGTGTGATATTATACAGATCAACTTTTGCAAAAACATTTACCAAAAGTTGGAAGATAGATTTCGCTAATTTTTCAATATTAAAATGAAATTTTTAGCATTTGTTTGTTTTGTTTTATCTTAAAAATAGAAGATGTGGAAACTATAGATACAAACAAAAAATCTTTCAATTTTTGTACAGGGTGATCAACATATCGCGCACCTTTTGAAATTAGTATAAAATCTGAAATAATTAAAGTATTAATAAAAGTGAGGAAGCAAATTGAAGTTAATTCATTAATTCACTTTGAAATTAATGAGAGTACAACAGCTACAATAATTTTTATTAATGATTCTAATTTGCCTGAAGATGGGGCGTGATGCTTCGAAATATTGGTTGTTGATTTTAAGGAATTATTATTGAAAGCGTTCAGAGAAGGACAAAATATCTTTGTTAATTTAATCTCAATCAAAGTTTTCCTGTGACCCAACACAACTTTAGTCTAACAATGCATCATCCAAGATCAAAAGTGGAGTATAATTCAAGTGAAATGGACTATATGTTGTCAAATATTGTGTTGAAAAATAAAGCGAATCGACGCTAGGAAATTTAGAAAAATTACATTACGAGGGATGAGCGATACACAAAAATGTTTACTCACACAATTAGAGATAGACTGGGTCACAAAATTTGTGACCCAGTCTGATGAGTGACCCATGACCCAGTAAAATTTAGTGACTCAGTGAAATTTAGTGACCCAAGTGACCTAAATGACCCAGTGATCAAGTCTACAATTCAAGATTAAAAAAAAGATCATCTCTTATTTTAGCAAAAAGATTTCTTCAAATACCTACATATTTCAGAGTTCGATAAATTTTTTTGAGGAAATGTAGTTTTTGCCAAAAATTTTAATTGTCAGGAAATTTGTTCAAAATTTAAATCTATAATATTAAAAATACTGGAATATCAAGTAATTAAAATTCTGCTTAATATATATGTCACCTTAAATCTAATGAACCGGACTAAAATTAAAATTTCCTTATTTTCTATTATTTTCTATTTTCTATAAGTAAGTTATTTACGTACTAGTAGTGATGGCTCACCATTAGTTGTTACTGAAGCCATTGTTCCTCCCATCCAACTATTGTTGAATTTCAAAAATATTTTCACTGCTCTCGTACACTCAACTAGGCTATCTGAAAAATTATTCATTTAAGGAATAGCCTGTAACAAACTAATATTCATTAGAAACTCATGACCTTTTAAGTATCTATCTTATTGTTTTCATTGGCACATGATTTTTAAAATATGAAACCATGTTCTATATTGAGAGCATGAAGAAAAGAATTCCAGTTTTTGTATAAATCATGTAAAACCGAAGTCAGTCAAGAATGAGTGAGTCTAACTTGATTTCTGGAAATCTGCCATATATATAGAGTTCAGTGAGTTCAAAATTTAGAAAGAGCATCTCTCTTTACATAATCGAACCTCGTGTCAATATCATCGCGCATGTTGTATAGCTGTACCAGCAGTTTGAACTAACGACGTAAGTGATCTTCAATTTTGCCTTCAACTACAATGTATAGTCAATAAGATATGAGCTCATTATCAGTATGTGACTATAAAATTATGTTTTCACCTTACTAAAACTACAATATAGTAAAGCAAACTAACATGCAACATCCACTAGTTACTTATAGAGTTATGAAGAACAACACTTTAGTATAAGCATAATAAGATATATATAATAACTCGACATCTACAGAGCTGGTTTGGTTAACTCCTGATACATCGAGAAATTAAAATCTTCATGAATGATTGGGTATCAGTGTCTCGGTGTGTAGTTGTACATTTATTATGTGCCGTCAAATTTATCGTCCCTGTCAAATACAAATTAAAATTTTGTTTCATGCAATGTATTGTAGCTGCATGGGGATAATGGTGGAAAGAACCAGACCAGTTGTAACAGATCTTTGTCCATTGGGGTACAAGTGTCTTGGTAAGTATAACTACTAACGTAAGTACCCGAGCAGATGCTTAAACAGCTAGGGCACGTGAACGTGAAGGCAATCATTATAACTTCACATTTTTAACTTGGGTAATTCGTTTTTTTTTCTGTGTATGGGGATGCAAAACAGCAGGTACAGTAGGTAACTTCCATGATATACTATAGTTTTTTTTTCCTTGTTTTGCAACTGTACTACACTTTCTTAAAGTGAAAATAATATATATGTAATGAATTCATCTCATATTGACTCCATTATGGAAACAAAAATGAAGTCACTTACGACGTGGATTATAAAACATATTTATATGACAACTACAGCATTAGTATCCACTCCATTTAAAAATTAAATTTTCATTAATTTTACAGTTCTTTTGTTAGTTCAAGCTGCAGATACAGCTATACAACTGACACCTTTTAAAAAAAACTTTGTTAAAACTTTATCAGATTATTTCTAAGAGTAATATTTGTTATTTCTAAATTTTCAACTCGTTTCATATAGAGCTCTTGTTTTAGCCGTTCCGCTATAATTTCAATCGTACCTTTTGACTCCAAGTTTACTTCTGAAAAATCCATCTTATCTTTGTAAGAAAGTCTATATTTATACACTGCTCCAGATTCAGAATACTTAGAAAACATTCTAAAACTGGAGTTTGCTTTAGGAGCGCCTACGTACAACCTGGAATAAAAGAAATGCATTTACATTAAATGGGTGACACTTTTCGTGGTCATATTTAATGATTTTCATTCTGACAGAGTAAGTAAGTATTTTATTGGATCCAAAGTAAAGAGGCAATTGTCCATGATACAATAATTATAATAGCAATATATAGCATACTTTCTTGACCTTAATATGTAATTAAAAATGTCATTACCTTTTAGTTCGTTGTGTTAAAGTTACGGTATATAATACATATTGTTATTACACTTATTAAACAAATACACAATACAATAGAAATAATTTCAATTACAACATTAATTTCAAATGGAAGATCACTTCATTAAAATATGAGTACAGTGACCGCATTATTATTTTTATATCTGCTAAGATTCCTTAACTGGGCTTTAAAATCACAGATGTAGTTCCACCATGATAAATATCGCTTTCTAGCTTGTTTATATATTTTACATTCCAATACCACATGATATAAGTCATTTTCAACTTCCATATTACACATTTCACATAGGATGTATGGATATTTGATAATTTGCACTTCTTTAACATAAAATGTGCCTTTGAGTTGTAATCTGAATTTACCTTGTAATTTACTTAGGTGAAAGCACCAATTTGCTAATAAATAGTCAGCGGACTGATATACTGTATGGTTATTGTTTACAATATTTGAATAGGTGAAATTCTGTAATGTTATGATATCTGTATTAATGCTTAAATTTGTCAATTTGACTAACTCGTAAGATATTAGAAATAACAACAGAATTATCTTGTAATAATTTGATAAATTAGCCACCTCGCTATTGTTACAAGATCATTTTTAATTTTCGAAAGCCAGCAAACACTGTGGTAAAGTCATAACAATCAAAATATTACTTGTCGGCCAGCTCAAAGAAATTTAAAAGATTGCCTTTTTGTGAAAATACCTAAGAGAAACTTAAATAAATGAAAATCTTATTTAATAACAGACAATTTTGCGAGCATGGGTCGTGGGAATTTGACCTTGAAATACCAGTAATTATTTCTTCTTCTTCCTGTGGCACTACAACCTCTGGTGGGTTTTGGCCTCCTCACAGATATGAAACCTCTCTCACTAGCTGTATTCTTCCAATCAAGTACATTGAGTTTCTCTAAATCTTTGTTAATACCGTCTGAACAATTTCTTTTTGGTCTTCCTCTTGCGTTCGTACCGATTGGCTTCCATTCTGTCATTCTTTTAGAAACTCTCTGATCTTCCATCCTCGTGATATGTCTTAACCAACGAAGACGTCTTGACTTTATGCTTCTTACTATGTCTGCTTCTTCCATCAGTACCGTTAATTCCTGAGTGATTCTTATACGGTACATATCATCTTCTACTTTCACAGATCCGTATACTGTGCACAGCATTTTTAGTTCAAAACATCTGAGTTTGTCTTCATTACTTTTAGCTATAGGGTTCACGTTTCACTACAATGTAAAACTATTGGTCTGATTAGATCCATATATATTGTTCACTTAACATTTGTGAAAACAGTATTCGATTTAAGTAGTTTTAAGTAGCTAAAAGACCATCTGTTTCCTGCTTCCTTCCAATCTTGATGGAACATCATTTTCAATGTTGTTTGTATTAGATATGACTGCTCCTAAGTATATGTATTTGGTAACTGCTTCAAAATTGTAATTACCAATTTGTAGTTCTCTGATACTTTCCTTCTAGTTTTGTTTTTAGATGCTATCATGAACTTCATTTTACTTTTGTTTATGTACAGACCAACCTTCCACGCTGCTTCTTCCAAAATTTGAAAATGTTGTTTTAAGGAGTTCAGGCTTCTACTTGAAATTTCTATGTCATCTACAGAAGCAGTAATTTGACTAAATCTTGTACTGAAGCATCCTTCTATACCTAACTTCCTCAGTACACCTTCCAAAGACAAATTAAAGAGTAATGTTGATAGAGAATCCTTTTGTCGTACTCTCACGTTTATCTCAAATTCTTCTGCCAGATCTCCATGTATGAGAGCAGCGGCTCTCGAATTTTCCATGGTTGTTTTTACAATTGATATAAGTTTATCTGGTATTTGAAGATCTCGCATAGTTTGGAAAAGCACTTTTCTTGTTTACCTTGTCGAAAGCTTGTTTGAAGTCTATAAACAGATGATACGGATCTAAATTGTATTCGAGGCATTTCTCCAAAGCTTGACGTAGTGTATCTGTGTAAGTATATAATTATGGTCTGTTGTTGCTCTACTTAGTCTGAAACCACACTGGTATTCCCCCACTATCTGTTTTGTATTAGCTGCTAATCACTATGTAGGTTAGTATTTTGTAAGTTATATTCAACACTGTTACTCCTCTTTTCCGTTGTTGCACACCATTTTGTCTCCCTTTTCGTGGAGAGGTATAATTAGTCCAAATTTCCACTCATCGGGTAAATTTTCTTCATTCCAGATTTTGACTACTAATGCATGCAACTGACTTTCTTGTTAATGTTTGTCCTCCTTTTTCAAGCACTACAAGCAGTTCTGCAGCTATACTATCACTTCCAGGTTCATAGTTCTTCTGATTCTTAATTGCCTGCATTAATTACCGATAACCAATCAAAGTGTAACAAACTTTGAATGTCGAAAAAATTATTATAAATAAAAGTTCATAAAATTTTACTTATAAATTTTTGACTAAAAAATAATAGCATTTTCATCCAGTAATAATTTTTGATACACAATAAATATGCCTCTTTAGTTAATACATTTTTATATCAGTGAAATGTGTGAGAAAAATAGCAGTACACGTCAAAAATAGCTCTTCTATGTTCTTTTCCCATTTCCGCTTTGACCACTCGAATTTACAAAACTAGTGTTAGAGAAAATTGATATATAGCTTTAGTCAAAAAGTATCGGGAATGAGCTTACATCCAAATAAGTAGTAGGTGGAGGAGTTTAAAAATGATATGACATGACCGCATGAAAGATGAAAGACCATTGATTTGTGACTAAACTGCCGTCGAGTTCATGTCAAATAGTCACTACTATGAAATTTGACAGAATTTTCTTTATACTATATATAAGACCGTATTTTATTACCAGAATTTTCTTTGTTATTATTTTTAAGATTTTTTTAAAAAAGTGCTTGAAAAAATGACTAAAATGTTTGTTTTCATATCCACACCCTATAACATTTAGTTTCTGTATCTTGTCAAGGTGTTGTCTGTTAATTTTAGGATGTTTCTGATCATTTTGAGACCTTGTGATGTTTTCTCTTCTTATTTCTCTGTCCATTTGATAATAAATGAGAGAGCAAGTTTCATCATAACGCTAATGTCGAAACAATCCATGAAAAAGCGTTAGAAACACTTGCACGATATCCCAAATTATTATGTACGCTCCCTAACTGCCATTCATTGAATGATAAAAAGTGGCGTAACTACGCCGGGGAAAGCTGGGCGGTGCCCCAGCAGAAATATTAATATAAGGGGCCCCGAACCAAGGGATAAAAAGTTTAAAAAAATATATATAAAAATTAATGTACAAGAAAATAGCTGTTCAAGCTCCAAAAATTGATCAAAATCGCAGTTATGTTGAATAAACTCGTTTAAATTTTCGTGCTCGGGCTTACGACCTCGCCAATAAACTGACATAAATTTTGTTTAAAGTTTTTTTTTTAATTGGGCGTTAATTTTTTTTCTTTTTGTCATTTTCTTGTGTATGGGGCTCCATTATAGCATGTCGCCCCAGGACCCCACACTCGTAGCTACGCCCCTGATGATGAATATTTTATGATGCAAGTATTTTAATTATTTGTCAATTTTTTCGTCAGTTATTGAAGTTGACATCCTTTATGAGATCTTTCTTCATCTTTGTTTTCAGTTCTGCTTTATTTTGACAGCATGAATCATTCAAAAAACGTGCTAGTATATAAAGCAGCTTCCCAAAAGATATTTTCAAAAAGTTTAAAAATATATTTCGCTGACTTTTAAATCTCAAATTAAACCTCTAGCTGCACTTTAGTTTGATTTATCTTAAAAATCGCAGATGTGGAAAAAATAATAACAAAGAAAAAATCTTGCAATTTTCATAGAAGTGACTATTCTACATTTCAGACGAACTCAAAGGCAGTTTATTCACGAAATCATTGCATTTTCATATCATACAGTATCATTTTTGTACCCCTCCACCTATTATTTATTGAGATATAAGCTCATTCCCGGTCCTTTTTGTATTATTAAACCTCGTATTTAGTTTTCTATGTTTCTGCCCTTTCCCTTGAGGATGTTTCTGCCCTTCCTTTTGAGAAAGGGCTATGTATAAAGTATCTGTATTTCTTCTACTTTCTGAGTTAAAAGCATCCGATTTTTATAGAAATAAACCGTGTACGTTGACTTCCTTTTGAAATAGTTGATTTCATGTGAAAGCTAAAATTGTGTACTTTAATTTTTACACTGGTGGTTTTACTGATATCCTCTTGCTTCTCGACGTATTTTACCTTTAAAAACATGGTTAAAAATAATAATAATAGTTTTTTTTCTTGATAATAATAACTGCTAACTTTATAGGTAAAAAACGTCGAAAAGGAAGAACATATGAAAAAAGTGTCAACTCGAGAATTAAAGTACATAATCTCAGTTTTCAAATAAAAGAATTTTTAGCCAAATCTGTTATTTTTACTGTGGTCAATTTAATTTTTTTTTTCCTATAAAAACCGCTCCCGTTGTTATAGGGGATGGAAGCAATGTACGCTCGTAGTTATACATAGCCGTCTCTTGAGGAAGAGCAGAAACATAGCAAGTATTTGGTAGCCCTCTAATCGAAAAAAATAATAATAATAGCATAACCCCACTACTGAATATTTGACATTATGAGAGAATAAATTAAGATCAAATAAATCTGTTCTACTAGAAGTCTTGTCCTTTAGTTACAAAATTCAATCACTCTCAAACATTAAGTAGCTTTGGATCATATTATTGGTAATAACTTGAATTATTCAGAAAAAAAATTATGCAACTATATTACAATAGAAAGAGAGAGGATGTAGTTAAAACTATATGCAATAGCGCAGTAAGTTGTTAGCATTATTTATAATTATGTTATCATTGAACATTTCAAATTAGCATTCTTCTACAGTTCTATTAATTATGATGGATTCAAGTTTAACTTCAATTAAAATGTTTGAACTGAGTCAACTGATTACATTATGCACGTTGGTGCACATTCGTCTACTTACCAATTAATACTTCCTTCTTTTTGAGGAATAATGGAATAACCGAAATATGACTCAGTCCCTGGGGCACTTATCATGATTAATTCATTTTCCTCTATATTGAAACTCACTACGTATTTCACAACACAGATGAACACAAATAAATATTTTGTTAATAATATATTCATATTTTATTGTAATGAAATCTCAAATACAACGTTTTTTAAAAATGAAATACCGATCGTTAGTATGTAATGCAAGAACCTGAGAACCGCATTTGCGTTTGTTACTTTGCTTCCTTTGGGAATGATAATTATATTCGTAGAAAGGATGTGGCTATGAATATCACTTGTGGTTTGGGAATTAATCTTATCAATTACACGCCTTACAATTTAATTTTGGATTATTTGAATAAAAATAGCATAATCATTAGATAATTATTATAATATTGCACGCGTAACATACTGTCAGCATTTTTAATTATAAAGTTTTGTTTTCAAAATATTTGTATACGAGGATAATACAAAAGTTTTGAGACGGGACGTCATTTTGTGTTCAGGTACAGTTATACAGTATAACAATAATAACAAACACAATGAAATTCACATCCTGTCACTTTCTTCTGCAATTTCAGTTTCTTCTTCTCGAGGAATATTCCCGTTAGTCTGCAGGGGAATAAATAAATAACAAAAATATCAATACAGTAAACATTTGACGAAATGTAAAAAGTTAAACAATAAATATATAATTTGAGTTATGCCACATGACTTTCGAAACATTTTAAGTAATGAAAAATTTAACAACGGTATATAATTAGATTTTCAGTGATTAAGTGTTTTTTCTTGTTGATAATGAAGGGGAGATAAGGCGAAGATAATTTTAAAGATGAAAAATATAATTTTCAAACTTCAAACACAATAAAAAATGGATTGACATTTCGTTTATTATCATAGAACCATTTTCAATATACAATATATAGAGAAAGGGGAGTATAATATATAAAACGTTAACGATATATCGTATATTAAAAAAAAACTTTACTCTTTATATATTAAATTTTCAATAGTAGAAATGTACGGAATATTGTATATTGATAGAAATGAAAAGCCGAATTCCGTAAAAAGCACTCTGTGTATTATAGGACAATACCCAACATGTTTCGAATTAAAAAATTCATCATCAGAGGTACGGTACATCTATGAGAAAAAAGAAAGATAAATAGTAGGACTTATAAAAGTTATAACAAAATAAATATTTACATAACTGCAATTAGATGTTATTATTTTAAATACAGATATAACATAGTATTTAAAATAATGACACCTATAATTGCAGTTATGTAAGTATTTATTTTGTTTTAACGTTTATAAGTCCTACTATTTATTTTTCTTTTGTTCTCATAGATGTACCCTGATGATTAATTGTTCAATTCGAAACATGTTGGGTAATGTCCTATAGTATACAGAGTGCTTATTACGGAATTCAACTTTTCATTTCAATCAAAATACAATATTTATACTATTATAAAGAATTGTAAAGGTTAATATTAAAGTAGTAAGCATCATGGGTATAGTCGATAAACAAACTAACATCTAGTGATGAACCTATTCTAAACTAGGCGAGCCCGAGCTGTCTGAAAACATGTTTGTGCTCGCTCGCCTACAGCAATAGTTACAGGAGCGTACTTTCATTATACTTACGTTTTCTATTACACTCATAAGCTTCTGGCACATTAACTTTTGGAAATGTTGGCTGAAATTTGAAAGTGTCGTCTGAATTCACTTTAATTTCAATTGTAATCTTTCTTGGTTTTCCATTCTCTCTTTTAATTGTTACTGCTGGACAGTCATTTGATATTTTTTTATTTGGTTTTTCATGAAAATGCTTAGCAAGTATCCATTTTCCTGCAATCTGAAAAAATATTTTTTTATCCTTAAGTATGCTTTTTGTGTCACGACTTGAAATGAAAAAGCATAGATCAGTTTTAAAACTTAAAGCTGCGTCGAATATAAATCACTCGATCCATTTTCAAGTATTTTTTTAACGAATAATACAATAAAAAAATAAAAATTAAGAGCTCTCATTCTTTCCTTTACTAAAATCGACAAAATAAATTTAACAAAATTAACACTTAGATAGATAGATAGATAGATAGATAATACCTTTATTGCTCCTTTGATTTTACAATAAGCAGGTGAAAATAGTGCATACAATAATATTATTATGTTAAATCACTAGTTTTTAATAATTTAACTAAAACTAATATTAAAGATATTTATAAAATTAACACTTGAAGCAGGCATAATTATTTATTAGACTTGTTTTTTTAGACCATATTGATTTCCCTGATTTCTATATTAAAATCAGCAATTTTATAAACTGAAATAAATGGTTTTAATCAAGTTTTCAATTATAAAATTATAGATATAAATTTTATGAATTAAATACAATAAAATGCAAATTTTCTTAGAATTATCGAACGAAAGACTGAGGTTTTCCTGCATATTGGAACAGTTTACACTTAAGTAGGTTTCGAAATTAAATATATCTGATGATGAAGTCCTATTGAATTTCGAAACCTTGGTCAGAGTAAGTTGTTTAAATATGAAAAAAAAATTATTTCGTTCGATAAATTTTATGAATACTTGCCACATACTTTTTGGAACACATACTTGCCTCGTTTATATTGAATTTTTTAATGGGATTACATTTATCACATTTGTCGAAGTTTTTCTTGATTCCACAACCGTTGGCCGGTGTAGGATTAGCCGAAAAAGCCATTGGAATTACCATAAGCAAAACACCACATATCACAGTTGTTGAAAACATTGCAGAATAATCAAATATCTCCTGAAATAAGATAACAAACTGTATTTTATAAGTAAGAAAGTTTTCTTTACAATGGTAAACAACGACGATCCCTTTGTCGACCCCATTGTTAGGGCATTAGAACTGTGAAAAAGTGCTAAATACATTTGAGTCTTATGATTGCGCGCCAGGTATAACAGGATATTGTCAATTCATAAAAGAATAAAGGTGCAAAACAGCAAGTTCATTTCTTTCAGATTATGAGTCTTTTAGAGACGAATCAATTAATTGTCTTGTACCTTTATCCTTTTAGGACTTGTTGTAAAAGGATAATGGTGGGGTTAGTATGCGAATTGGTGTGTATGCATTAGGAAAGGTGACTTTGTAATTATTCCTGCAT
>JAQIWE010003424.1:0-11830 GCA_034698565.1 Campodea plusiochaeta | reverse complement strand
TGGATTTTTATGATTGTTTTTTCGTTTTCTTCCCCTTGAAAATATCTTTCGAAAGCGCTATTAATCATTGAAATCGGCTGAGTCGTTCGGAAGTAGTTCGCGGTCAAACAGACAGACAGACAGACAGAGGCACTCAAGCGACTTACTATATAGATAATTTTGCTCTGATGACGGTCTACCCTTGTTGCACCTAAACCATTGTAGTCAGCGAAGAATATTCAAACATGCAGAAAATTTACTCAGAACTGGGAAACACGAATTATTCATTAGCCGTTGTTTTATGTTTCATTGAATCAAGAACTGTGATGTAATGGAAAGCATCTCTAGAAACTCAACTAACTACTTGAAGCTCAAGACATATCCTATAAAAAGTTATAATTCTTTTAAAAATAATCTCTATCGTATCATTATATTTTCACTATATCAAAAAATGATTTGTTAAACAAACTTTATAAAAAAAATTAATATGCTATTTCATTAAAAATGACTTAATTACAAAGTTATTTTTCTAATTACCTTGTGAAACTGCTGAAGCCATATGAAATGTTGCACTTGCACTTCCTGCACTTTGTCCGTTAATAGTTACTCTACTAGGATCTCCACCAAAATACATAATATTATTTTGTATCCATCGTAACGCAACTGACTGATCATATAAACCAGCATTTCCAGGAACGTCCTCAGTTTGAAGGCAGAGGAATCCTACAACAAAATAATAAATAGAAGGTGTTAATAATAGCCAATATAATGTACCGATTATTAATGTTAGACTTCGGTAAACAGGCGTTCTAAAAAAATCAGAATCAGTTGTGATGATGTGAATTATAGTAACAGAATACATACAAAGTTAGAAAAGATGTATCAGTATGACAAAACTTAATATTTATGTTTGCACATTTGTGTTAGGAAAGTGTAGTAGTACATGTTAGCATCTTCCTTTGAAATAAATATTTCTTAAAACTGTACGTCTGTAGCATGAAATTATTTTCAATAAATACTTGGTTCTCACATAACTTTCATTCACAACTTTCTTTGTGTTTAACGACTCTAAACCAAGCATATATTCCTTAAGACAATGTCTTACCTAACGGTCCAAGTCTGTACTGAATAGTTACCACTACTACGTCATGATCCATAAATCTACGAGCAACGTAAAATTTTAAACTTCCAGATTTAAATGAACCACCATGAATAAAAACAAGTACTGGCAGAGTTCCATTTGGAGAAGAAGGAATCTAAACAGAGTTGAAAGTATTTCAAATGTAGATTATCCTTATATAATGAGATAATAGGTGTACTTGTGCAACATTAATAGTTACCATTGGTGTATGTATGTTGAGTACTAAACAATTATCCTCTTGTCCTGTTGATCCAACTTCAATTCCATCTTCATCTCTACCAATTCCTATTTGCGGACATTTTGGACCATCTCGAATTGCTTCAACTAGAATTTGATCGTAAGCAGAACGTAAAATAGAAGGCTGGAAATGAAGTTCATATCATCAAAACCAGTTCATATCATCAAAAGTGTACAATCCAGAATGTACCAGAGATATAAAAAAAAGTTCATGATATTCTGTTAAAAAAACAATACAGATGTATGATTTTTATTGTTTATACAATTGACACAAAACTGAATGTAGAAATCCAAACACTTATGAACATGAACTTCATATTTCTTTACAAGTTAAACTCAGCTACATTATTGTGTCACCAGTATCAACAGAACTTGATATTCAAGTAAAATATCAGTAATTGAACAACTAAAAATGCATAACTCTTAATTATTATTGATACTGTCGTAAATTTTTTCAGCAGTATCCTTTTTCGTGCATATACATGGAACGCCTAGTACACAATGAACTTGATTATGCTGGTGAAACTTATTCATAAATTTAGTTATTTTCATGTCTTATTTCATTCATGAAACACATGAAAATAAACTATATTTTCTTAATTCATTAAAAGAAATTTCTTGTTGGCCTAAAACTTAACACCCCTCTCAAGTTAAAATGTCACTAATGACCATGATGTGGAATATTTATAAACATTTGTGTAAATTTAATGTGATTTATTTCCTACCTTGAATCTTCTGTTTCCAACAGGTGCTTCTGCATATTCAACTCCTCTAAAAGTAAAATATTCACGACCTAAATGTGCAGAAGAAAGATTACCAATTCCTTGAAATCTGCCAACATTTGGAATATTCACTATTGGACCAAGTAATTCAATACTCACTGTATAACTCAGACAAAATGCCAACAAAGGAAAACGAAAAAACATTTTCCACAAATAAATTGTTATTTAACCTGTGCACAGTTGAAATGACAGAAGTGATAATAGTTAAGAAATACTTTATCTATGTGGTTTCTTATCGATTAGATTAATATATTTATAGGAATATTGAAAAGTATGAAGAAGTATTATAATGAACACTACATAGGTCGACCGAGTCATCATTTTCTCAGATTTATAACATATACTTGCTAGTCATTTTTTTCCATTTTGGTGATACAGACTGATGTGATATTTTAAAGATTAAACAATTTAGTACTTTTGGTGCTTGTAACTATTGCTATAAATTATAATGCAAGTGTTACTGAATGCTTGATTTACTCTCCAGCTATTTTTTTCACATCATAAAGATTAGAATAATTATCGCTATCTGACAATGTATTCGAAGATTCCAAACAATCCATACAGGGTGGTAAAAAAAAACACCACTTTGAAAATGGGATATTTTCTGAAATGTAGAAGTTTGTAACTGAATTTAAAAAGCAGTAGAAAGAGAATCTTTTTATCGTTCTGAAAATATGTGGTTTTATAATAATACGCGCCGTATTACAGCAGCTACTGCTGTAATATCACTAAAATATATTATAAATAAAAGTTGCTATTGGGAGTTTACTAAAAAAATCTATTTTTCTGTAAATTTAAAAATTAACAGAAGAAATATTTTTATAAATGTGTGTTGGTTAATAATAATAATACTCTGTAATTAGCTGTATTACAATTTTATCATAGTTTCCCAAATGCAATCCACCTGAAAGTGAGAAGTGGTGTCATGGACAGAGATTGTTCACAGGCTGTTATTTCAAATGATATAAAATCATTTTGTGGCATATTGCAGTCAATCATTGCTAATAAAGATCAAAATAAGATATTGCCCAAAAGATATTTTTCCAGTTACGTTATTGTTGATTTATCTAAAAAAAATCGAAATTTTTAATGTTATACTATTGCCGAGTAATGCTGACAACTTTTATTTAGGGTACTTTTTAGATATAAAGCCCGTAATACGCTCTGATTGTTATGAAACGACATATTTTCAGAAACAGAACAAGATTCTCTTTCCAGTGTTTTTTCAATCCAGTTTTTATCTTTAATATTTCAGAAAATATGTCATTTTCAAAAGTGGTGTCAATATATATATTTTGTTATACGGTACAGCTGTTCATGGTTCTAATAAAATAATAATTTACATTAGCGATATTTGAGTAAGATGGGATGACAGAATAGTATCTTGTAAAACTGCAGAAGAACTTCTTCATTGATAAATATTATGGAAAGTTTCCGTTGAAAAAATTTCTCATCTTGAATTCACATTTCCCACCTTTTTCTAATCGAGCAATATTATGAGACAGCCATTGCCATCTTGTGAGTCGTAATTGCACTATTACGATGCGTTGTATTTCAACAAATATACGACAGGAGCAAAGTCAGTACATGGATAGGAGGAACGCGAGAATAGCTGAATGGGACATTTTATAAAGTCTTTTAATTTTTTCTTGGTTGAATATATATATATATATATATATATATATATATCCGAGACTCCTTCTTGAGTAGGATGATGAGTATAGGAATACGCAATATGTTGTGCCATAGGTTTTCACTGACTTTCTTTTTAAAAATGTCGTTTTTCCTTTAAAAATAAAATATTATATATTGAGTGTAAGATTTACTATTAAAGAACAAAGGAGACACGAGAAAATATAACCCAATTCCTCAGTTTAGCCAGAAAACTGACTATTCCATTGTTTAAAACCTGCACCTTTTTGATCTCGTAACTGCGAAATACGCGAGAAACATCTTTTATTTGACTCCATGTTCATGAATGCTGTATAGGCAATTATTAGTCTCCATTTAAAACTGTTCTTTACATGTCTTTTATAATATAAAATGAGCTTCTGTATGTTATAATATTCTCAGAACATGATTAGCAAAATATTATCATATATAATTTGATTGTTGTACAAGGAGTTGTTATTATCCCCGACAATAACAAAAATCTTCAATATTATTCTGAAATTTCTTAACTACATTCAAATCAGCTCCATTGTGAGAGCCACTACTGAAATTGAGTAAGGTTTAATTTTATAACAAAAACATACGATAATAGACAGTGAAATAATTTATATTTATCTCGACATAAGGTTAGATGAAGGTTACATTAGTTTGGTATTGGAAATACATTTTTCAAAAACAATCTCTTAGGGAAAATAACCTTTTATTCTCTGCTATAGGAAATATGAAACAATATTAACATCAGTATACGTTTCTCTATATTGTTTTGGCATAATGATAAGAAGGTTCAAGTTGTAAATGCCACAAAAATTTCTAAGAGCGTTTGAAAAGGATTAGTGATGCGAACCATTGTTACAGAGAAACCAATATTGATGTTTACAGTGTACTTCGCAACCAGCATAAGAGCAAGTACCCTGCTGGAAAACAGTATTTCTCTAACTATACAATAGAAAATATTATCGAGGAGGCTAATTGCCATTCAGATTCGATGTTCATTCTTCTTATATCATTTACCAACTTCTACAAATTTTGTTTTCAAAGCCTGAAATTAATGATCAGAAAAATCAATTAGTTAATAATTCAATTAAATGTGTAGAATATACTTTATTTTTATAGCTACCGTGTTCGCAATGAACTGGAATTGCATCGCACGTCCATTCTTGAGTAAATTCTTTAATTACGGTGCAGTTGCATTTGTGGCACCCATCACTCCATTTAATGAAAGATTCCTCGTTGGTACATTCACATTTATCATACGAATCTGAAAGAAAATTCATTCGTGACAATTTTGAAAAACTGTTTCTGAGATATTGGCCGAAATACAAGAGAATGCAAGTGATGCTCGTGGCACAATCAGCAAGTTCTTCATAGAGAATTTTATATAAGAAGATTTGGAATTTATTAACTTATTTATTTCACAAAAACTCAACGGGAACCTTATCGAATTCCAGAACTATGATACATTACAGTGAAAAATATGTAGTACAATATATGATATAACAACAGCAGGCGTAAGACATTATATAATAATGACAGAGCCAATCATTATTTAAAATTACATTTATATACAAGTAATGTAATCGTGAAGATTAAAGATACCGCTGTTAAAAAAATGTCCCCCTCTATTTACAGTACAGTGCGAGCCACATTGGTTTCGTTTAATTTCGCGTCTGAAATATCTGTAATTTCCTGCAGTTCTTCGGGAGGCATTGTTCAAAATAATTTTGGACAGGAACACGGGAGAATACTTCCCTTTTAAATTTTAATAATGTATTTGACAATTGGGTATTGTATAACTGTTCAAGTAAGGAAAGATCTAATGAAGTACAAATTTGTGGCAGTCAGTCCTATGGTAATTAACACGAGTTTTATGGCAAACGTATTTAATAAAAAAAAATGCACAGATTCTATGTGCTCTTGTAAATACTTTGTATTTGGATACCATATTGCCTGGTATGCAATAAGATAAATGTGGTCTCACTAAGGTTAAATAAAGGATTGAATGAGGAAGAAACTAGTTCAAGAAATTGTCATGAGTGTGCTTATACTACTGAAGGACTCCATCTGCTTTCCGCACAACCATATCAACTCCAAAACAAAATTTAGCGAGAAGAAATTATTTTAATTAATTAATTAATCTGATATTGTTATTCTGTGGCATCTATCAATTTACTATTACGTAAACAAAGCATGTAAATAAACATATATTCTCTCTATGATATTAACGAGTATCAACAATAATATACTTATACAATCAAATGTATTGCAATATGCATAATATTAAAATATTTGCCTGGAGAATTTCTGTAATATAATTATAGTTACAGCATAACTATTGAATTACTATACAACTTACTTAGAAGAGGATAATATACTGGAAAACCAGTGCCCATCCACAGTAATTCTATTATCACTAACCACGATCCGAAAAGGATCTTTGATTTCATTATAAATTCACTTGTTGTACTCAAGAGTTTTGACATCAAGTCATTTGCTCCTTAACTCTAATTACTATAAAGAATTTTAATTCAATAAACATTTTCGTAATATTTCCTTCGGAGCAATTAGCAATTACAGGAAATAATTATACATGCTGCATAAGATTATTTCCTGTAATAAAAAAAATCATTCAATTTTATTTTACTTCTTGACACCCGGAAACATAAAACTAAAAATACTCTAAACTTCAGGTCCTCACAAAGTAACGAATGGAATAAATAATAAACTAACTTTTAAATATCTTAATTTGTTTCCTAATGTTTATTATTTATCTCACTGACAACTGAAATTAACTTATTTCTGAAATATTGTATTAGAATTAGTTGCTAAAAGCGCATGGAGCAATATAGGAATCGTCTAATTAAGCTGTGTTACAGGAAATTTCTCCAACAAAATTTTCTTTCTCTAAAAACAAAAAGTAACTTTACTAACATTTGAAGTCTTGTATAGAAAACATCAAATACCTATTATTAAATATTAGAAGCTATTGAGCCGAAATTTTTCTTGTTCTTAATTTATTTTTCCAATGTAAAGTAGTCAGGTAAAACATTTCATTTATCAATTACCTATACAGTGATCTATCATCTATAAAGATAACCTAAAGATAATCGAAGATTAAAAAAGGTCATTAAAAATCAATAACGGATCACCAATAAGCAGATCTTCAAAGATCATCAAAAATCACCTTTGATCAGCCCCAAATGGTAATCGAATATCACCAGTGATCATTAAGGAACACCAAAGGATTATGGAAATCATAAAAGATTACCAAGTTACTTGGACACCGATCACTCATACTTTAGCCATGGTGGAATGTATTAATTCTTTTATGTAAGAGACCGCATACTTTTGAACACGTTTCTCTTTTAAATAACTTAATCTTCGTATTCTACGATCCAGCTCTTCCAACAATAAGCCAAGGGAAAATATCATAGAATGAGCCCTTTATACAACTAGAACATAATTTAGCACACAATATGTATAATATATTAATAATATAATATAATGTTCATAAAATCTAAGATTGATCCAGTGAGAAATTAATCAGCTGAGTTTAAATTAATACAATATTATGATGATGGTGGACAAGCAGAGGAGTTTATGTTTTCTAGAGAAGTTCATGTTTTGAGTTCATGTTTTCCGATGATTGCATTGTAATTTTAGTTATCTGATTATTTCTCCTCCTTGAAAATGGGATGCTCTATCCCGAAACATGATGCAGTGTAATAAACCATTATTAGTAGATATGTGACAATTTTTCTACTTTTGATAATACAGTATTTATGTTGGATGTAAATTCTCACATAATTTTACATTATAAACAGAAAGAAAGTGAAATGATATTATAAACTTTATAAAAAATTAAAAATTGATTTAAAACTATAATGTGGAAAAATCTTTTTATTTTCGTTCTTGTTACACATAAAAATTGCAACAATAATTACAATGTTGCACCATACTGCCAGATAAGGTAATATCATATTAGAAATTAAATTAACTCTGATAATTTCTTTTTATTATACGATAAGAATAAATTAATTTATTTTTACTCAAAATAATAAAAAAAGAATTGTGTTTTTAAATTCTGTTGCCAAATATTTGAAAATCTGATTATATCCACGTTACTCAAACATCGATTTCTGTAATAACTCACAAGATTTTAATGCTCAGCAGGAATGTAACAGTTATGTTAACTTGCACATTAAATAATGATTTAAAAGAAAATAATAGCTTAACCAAAAATACGGAAACTTAATGATATTTTAAAAATATATTACGATACCGTTTTGAAGTATTACCGTAAGGTTATTGCATTTTTTTTACAGGTTTGTGCAATATTTTAATTTAGTGTATAACATTCCAGACCACAGGATTAAAGAAAAGGTATGTGAGAATTTATTATTTTATTATTAATATACTATATATTATTTGCATTACACGATAAATACAAGCAATCAGCTGTATAATTATAATTAATATTTAATTACGAAATATGGAATATTCTGCAACATTGTTTGCATCGCTATAATATAGTTTAGTTTTATATATTTATCTAACGGTAATAATAGTGGTATGTTAATAAATTTGTTGCAATAACTCATAATTTTTCCTATGTGGAGAACTATTTGATGAAATATGGTTGATATAATGCATGTGATGATTCATTTCCAAAGTTGTAAATTTTTATCGATTTCAACTGAGAAATTCACCTGCTAATAACAATCCTGTAAGATACTTGACTGCTTCAATCACCATCCAAATTGAAACTTACAAAAGAAATACAGTATTTATTACTAATATTATTTTTAGAATTTGAAATAATTACTTATGACCTTCGGGATCGGAAGAGACTCTTTGTCACACATCGTGACCATAAATATTATGACCAGGCAAAAATTCATATTTAGGAAGAGTGCAGTTTCCGAGTTTCATAAATTTGTAATTTAAATAATTTTTTAATGTATTTTTTTCAGTTCTGCAGATTTTATTACGTCAGAAGAAAGTTTCGCTATTTTTCTTTTTAAAAAAGTAGAAGGTTAATTATCATTCGATTTAGAAAATTTCAGCTTTCTGGGGTGGGGAGGGTGGTTGCAAATATCCCACCATATCTCTCTCATTACGCCCTTGGGCACGATTATGATAATTGATACTGGAATTTATTACATGGCGGTCGATAGTCGGGCTCCCCATAAATAAGTGACGTAATACAACAGTGACCCAAATAACGGCTTTACTTTAGTTCCTTTACCTCTATATTGCAAATGTAATTATCAGGACGTATTGAAATATTTCGACATTTATACAGCAGGGTAATTGCAAAAGAAGTAGATATTATGGTCGTGCGATCACTCAAAAACTGCTTAAGATATTAAAATGCAGTAAACATCGTTTTAGAAAGAAATTCGTAAAGTTTTATTTTACAGATTATAAAATGTTCTACTGGAGCATCTTTAGTCATACGGAAAATATTAATGCAATGATAAAATTTATGACCGGAGTCTCACGTAACGTCATCACGTAATTAAAACGCCAATTTTGAAAATAAAAATCCTGAAATTTTACATATTGGAGTAATTGGACTTCAAGAAGATATAAAACTATACTCAAAATTTCAGAAAGATCCATTCAGTTCTTTTTGGACATTCTCCATGTCTTACAACACATAGGTGCAAGATATCACATCCATGTTAAATGATAGGAAAAAGTCCTTTAGGATACTTCTGAAATTTTAACTATTGTTTTTACATAAGTACAGTACAAAATATAAAATTCAAAGATCTCTATCTTCAAAAATGCAAATTTGAATTATTTGGTTTAATCACATCTGAAATTCATAATCTGGCAATAGCATTGATATAATTGCTATGTCGTCAAAGATGTGCACTTGTAGAACAGCTATAATTTGCAAAGTTAAACTTTCGAATTTTTTCTATAAAATTATGTTTATTGCATTTTGATATCTTGAATAGTTTTTGAGTAATCAGACAATGACAAAACTGTCTACTTCTTTTGTAATAACCCTCTGTGTAACATAGAATTTTCATACAGTCATGTAGAGCAATATACAAAATTTATACTACACATGATATTAGTACTTTTTCAGAAGTCTCAAAGCTGGAATAAAAACCATCTGAAAGTTCGTTTAATTGCCTATGAGTGTTGACTCATCAGGTAATTATATTCTGCTATCTATAATAGCAAATGCACTGTAGCAGTTTTAACAAAATCATATAAATAAAAAAGGTTTAGGCACAAATTACTAAATGTTTCAGAACAGTTTCAAAGCTTCATTTACAAGTTTCATCAGGTACAGCTCCATTCAACTTACAGATCTTCAAAATTTATGCAAATTTCCACTGTCAAACGAATTATTCACAATACGAGGAAGATAGACAAACAGTAAAGTACCTGTTGATAAATTACCAGAAATTGAAGTGTGGGATTCTGATAGACTTTCTGTCCCGGTTCATATACTTTTCACTGATTTCAAAACGTAGCATGGTGTTGAGTCTGCTTCGCTGTTTTTAGTGATAGTATGGATAAAGAATTATTCTACGATGAACAAATAAAACTTCTCTAATATTGAACAGTTTTCCAAGCTGACGCAATTGCGTTAAAGAAATCCATTGAGAAGGCAACAATGGAAAAATATAACTATTTCCTTTTAGTATCAGATTCAATGGCAGCTCTATACTAGCTATCACATGTTGTACAGCCAAGAAGCGGACGTGATCACTTCTTGATTTAGCTCACTTATTGTAGAGACCGTTAGTAAAACTGTAGAGCTTTCTAAACTCATAATCTCACAAATATCAGTTTGTATTGAATCAAAAGGTACAACAATAACCCAGGCAACGAATTGTTTGACAATGAAGTAAACAGACAACGCAGATTAACGAAAACGAAATGATACAATAACACCACGCCATGTTATAAAATCTACAAAACATATTAAATTGCAAAAATATCAACTAAAGAAGATGAGACAGTTCAATTATCTAATTCAATAAAGCGAGGCCAGAAAAACTGGTAAAACTACTTGAATAAACATAATTTATATATTTCAAATGTTTCTTGTCAAGCAATTTATAAAGATCCTGTAGTTAATCAATTTTTAAGTAACCACGGCTTAATTCTTGTATATATTGAGCAATAATTTTAAAGTGATGGAAGCTATTGAGCTGTATATTGGATCAAGATGATCAACCACTTCCAAGTTTTTACTCAAAAGGTGAAAGTTAACTACAGTACTTTTGTTGAATAATGTTAAACATCATTTCTTCACTTAGCATTTTTTTTTTAGTTTTTATGAAATGAACCATGGTTGCGTAGTTGTGCCACCTAGACCCACAATACCAAAATAATATTTTCTGAAAGAGCGTGACCAGAGCTTTAATTTAGTAGTAGCATCATGTCTCCAGTATTAATCTTTTCTTTGACATTCTATTTTGAAAATCGGTCCAAATACTTTTGCCACCCTGTATTACTATACCACTTTAGTAAACTTATATTGTTCTTTAATAGTTCAAACCATCAAAGATACAATAATGTCAACAATATAAGTGTACAGTGAATTATTTTCATTTGATTTACAGTGTACACTAATATGTTTATTATTTATTTCCAGTGATAGAATGAAAAACTCAATTCCTGTGTTTCTTCCACTTCTTCTGTTTTCACTGGCAACCACAGCATCACCACTTTCTCCGCAGTTCGAATGTCCTTTTACTAGCGGTAACAACTAATTTACAACATTTACATCATCAATAGAATATTTTTAATTATAATTTATTAGAATAAATTTTCATTACTGCAAAATTATAGTTAAAAATGTTGACCAAAACACCAAATACAGTATGTTCGAATCCTTACACAGAGAAAAATGAATTGGTTAATTTGGTCATATTTTTCCTATAGGCTAGTTCACAATATTATTATATTAGTCGGAAATATTGTAAAAACTGTATTATTATTATTGTAATAATGGTAAAAATATTTTTAAAGCAATAGGAAAATTTTATTT
>JAQIWE010003423.1:0-11831 GCA_034698565.1 Campodea plusiochaeta | reverse complement strand
TGTGTATAAAAGGAATGCAACGGCTATACAAAATCTTAAGAACCTATTCCACCTTAGAAAATTGATGATTTTGACAGGAGCAAGTTCTGTTTACAATGGTAAACAGCGGTGACTCTATTGTCCACCCTTTTGTTAGGGAGCTTTTAAAACTGTCAGACTATGCTAACGAGAATAGGTTCTTAAGATTTTGTATAGGGTATACCTCCAGAATTACCCGTATTATGATATCATTCTCACTAATAAGTAAAATAATTCAGAAATAGCAATTTAATAGCAAAAGTCAAAAAATTATCTTCGATCTTAATATTTAAAATTTTTACAAAATACAATTTTATAAAATCATAAATTTGTAAAATGCAAATTCATAATTTAACAATCAATTTATCTCTGAATGTTGTACTTACTTTCTAACTTTGAGAATGTGCAGGGTGCTGAATCTATTAATGCGAGTTGAAAATGCTTGAGTGCTGATTCTGGATTGTTAACTTTGAACATAAGACCAAGGCGCAAGTGGACTTCATTGCTGCGACAGAAACCTGGTTCCACGTATAACAGTTGACGAAATGCTTTGATGGCCCTGGAAAAGATAGAAAATACTAAGGTTAAGATAGTGCTACATCCTATTCGTTTGGAATCAAAATTAGTGACGCACTTGTTAATAAATCATATCTTGATCATTTGGTTATAATAGTAAAAGTCTTTAAATCTGATAACATAACTAGAACTTGAATTTATATACTGGAACTTCATCATACATGAATAGATTTAATTGAAATAATAATATTATTGTACAATTTAATGTAATAAATCTCAAACATCAAATCTAATAGTAAAATTGCTAATAATTTTCATAATTATTTTCTTTATATTAACATGTTCTCTCTCTCTTTACTTCTATTATTATCCAATCACTGTGATAATTAACATCGCAAGTTTTCATGTTTTATTCATTTGCACATTCATAGTTATAAATTGAAAACACAATATTTCATCTTCAAAAATTCTTTTGTTTGAGAAAATATAATACTAAATTAATCACAAATTATGATCATGATAAATACCAATTACCAATAATTATTAAATTACAGTGCATTTAAAAAGAAGTAGGCCCTATTATAATAATTTATTACAGACTACAGTAATAATTGATATCATTCCTCTCTAAAATTTTCATCTCTTAGTCAAATAATAATTAGATTTATAATTATACAAACAATATATAGGCTATGTATATTCATAAATCAATGGATTTACCCTCAGAGATGCTCTCAAATTCCAAAACGTGAAATGATTCCAAATTAGAAAAAAAATATTCTAAAACTCTTAAAATTTGTTAGCAAAAATTATCAAATAATATTCTGGCTTATCTCGCCAATGATATTGTTTCGGCTGCTAAAAGATAATAATAATTATTGAATTCTGGAAATTCGATTACGAAAGAATTGCAGGATACATTCAAGGTTATTAATTTAATACAAAAATATTTTCGCTCAAACACCAATAATTATCGGGAGACTCGTCTGAGACCGGAAACATTCCAGAAATTTAGACATTCCAGACGATGGTAATTAATAAAGTATTCATTGTTCGCGTTCACCGTAACCGTAAGTCCTTTCGAATGTCGTTTAGAGGCTCAATAAATTGTTTGCTTGGGGAATAAAGTAGTTAAAAATACGACGGGGGTGTTAAAATGTAATAAATTTTCTGACTTTTTGTTGAAATCTGAGCGATTTGTTGTAAAACGGATTTTTAGTTATGGGTAGTCATCAAACTGATTCGTTTCGCTACTCGTGTTAAACGCTCAGAAAGTTCCTAGAATTCGGTGCATTTTTATGGTGCCAGTGTTTTGAAACACGTCTGTCTGCAAAAGGAATAGTGAAAAACAAATTATTATTTATCAGAATTTAACCTATTTGTTTGATACATAATTACTTAATTAGTATTGCTTCACGAGTTTATTTACCATTATATTCAAATGATATATATAGGCAATAAGGCAAATATTACCACTAATTTATAATTCATTTTGTTTGATTTTTGTTATCTTTGCTGTTACATGCCTATCATCAAAAGAAAAAGAAAGAAATATATACTTTTAAATAAAGCTACCTAGAGAAAGAAGTAGGGTATTCATTTCACAATAAAAAGGTTTCGAAAATAAAAATAATATTTTAGATCGAGTTTATAATGTTTCTGGATAGCCTAGTTCTACTTTATTTTAGGACACTACGTTAGATTATGTATATAATTTACAAACACCCGAGTAGCACAGCAATATTATATCGGTACAATTCTAAAGGGGTATTTTTTTCCTGTGGGAAGCCATCTTTTCCAGCACAGCTTAGCGGTCACTTGGGAAAGCGAATACAATAAAGAACAAAGAAAGTAAAAAGGGATCTGTGTGTTAGAAAAGATGGCTTCTCGCTGTAAAAAAAATACAGGTTTATAAGAAACAGAACTTTTCTCTAAAAATAAGCTAATTTAAACACATTCATTTCACTAAACAAATAGAAAGAAACTTTTTATTCTCCTATCAATTTTACAGCACTACCTTTTTACATTCCCCTATTCAAACACACAGAAGTCATCAATAAATCATGAACAATATCTCTATTCCAGTCTGAAACAAGAAGTGAAAACACTGAACAATAAACAAAAGCGACTTTTTAACAACACGTAAAACAAATTGAAAATCTCAAAATAACAACCTCGTCACTCGTAAATCACTCGGAAACAATGTGTCAACAATAAAGAAAACAAATACGTCTTTTCTTCTGGATATTCGGTTGGAGAGTGGCATCAGCAAAACTAACAGGTTGCAGCAATTACTTTATTACAGGGGAATAAACCGTATATGTGAACGGCCTTATTTTTTCGCAATAATAAAAAGAACACAGAAGGTCCTTGCTTCCATTTATATGGTACCCCCTGACTATGATTGAACAATAGAACATAGACTCGGAGGCTCCAAGCATCAGCAATAGTAATTATAAGAACGTTTTACAACATTATAATAATGTTGTTGTAAAGATAATACCGAAATTTCAACGTTGCTGCACCCGAGAATAACTGCAGCGTGATAAAAGTAGAAAGTATGTTGTCCAAAACTAGGGGTTCATATACAGACCAGAAAATCGAGACTGTCGTCGGATTGGAAATATTCCTTGTAAAAAATAACTTCTTTATCAACTTATCAATTGGTTTTCGTTCAATTCATCATTATAATTAAATTGTGAATAATGTCAAATATAAATATCCAAAAGTGAAATTGAAAATATAATAATTATAAATGTGTAATACTGAAATTTGTGATGAACTCTAATAATTGTGACTGTAAAATGAAATATTTCAAGTTTTCAACGTTATTATTTATAAAAACAACTAAAAAAACTATTATATTCAATAAATAAAACGTTGATTGGATGATACCGTATCAAAATTATAAATATCCAAAAGTATTCTTTTCGTAGTTATTTATGAAAAGTTGAGCAAACTGCCTTCCTCTTATCCATTCAGAAATAATTTCAACCTTGTAATACTACGAGTTTAAAATACTGTTTCATCCTAGGAATCATAGTAAAATTAAATATTATACAATCATGCTTTTAGTCAGGTACTGGTATGGAAATTTTCATTTTAATTTAACATTAAAGGCCCATTATTTTTCAGTATGAAGAATTTCCAACACAGATTAAAGGTCCTTTGATAATCGAGTACAATAGAGAACAAAGAAAATGAAACGGGACTTGTGTGTTGGAAAATGGGACGTCATGCTGAAAAATACTACAGGTTTAACAAAATTACTGACAATGACTTCTAACAGATAAAACTTAAGACAAAAAAATAACAGTAAACACCTGGTGACTGCGGACCTGACAAAAATTTCCAAAATCTAGTACTGTAACTTATACTAATAAGTAATAATTATAGGAACAATACTGTATCTCATCGGAGCACGACTACAAAATCTATGAATTTAAACAAAAAAATCAGAAACTATTACTTTATTCTTGAATATTTAAAAATAATTTACTGTCCGGAGTAATAAAACTTGTAACTTGGTAAACCCCTCATACTTTGAAACCGTATATAACCTATATATAATCATCTTCCTATACGATATCCGGTACTGTAATACAGCCGTATATATATCCGATCGACAGTGGTCAATGCACTCTCTTGTAACTTACTGCACGCAGTCACTTATCAAAATTATACCACAATCTTACAGACGTCATGGTGCCGACGGTACTAATTTAGATTAAATTCATTTCCCACATTGAAAATAAAGAAATAAAACCTAATTATAGAATAAATATTGTATAAAGTCCTATATATAAAAATAATAAACGCTTATCAGTCTATTCACGTTTATTATTAGTGAATTATCAAAATATCAATTTCCGTTTTCGTACTTTTTTGCGATATGTATTGGTATTAATAACTTCATTAGCAAAATATTGTTCTATTTCTAACTTGGAGAATAATATTCAATTTGAATAATGGAAATATTTTAATAACTATAGAAAATGTGAGAGATAAAAGTCTATTTATAATTTATTATAGGTTATGTTGAGAATACAGAACTTACACGTTAAATAATTTAAATTTGATATAAAATATTTTATGTTTAAAATAAATAGCAAAATAATAACAGTGATGTGAGATATACTTTAATAAAGAAAATAGTAGTTATCGGCGAAGCAAAAAAAAAAAATAGACATATCAATGGTAGCATGAGCTCTGTCAGGAGCTATACTATTTACAAACACCGTATTTCTCAAGGAGTCAATCCCAATAAAATCCCATAGTTCGCATTTACAGACCCCCTGAAGGTGCAATAACAATATAAAACAAATGTCCTTGACAGAAATATCACAATATACTATCAACCACAAAAATCTAATTTAAAAACAGAAAAGGTCACCAAAAACTATTCACCTTACGAAAAAAAAAATCGCACACTATAAACACACCTCTGGAATTTAAATCACTGCACAGTATCCACTGTACTGATGGGATTATGAATCAAGAATAACTTGCTGAAGGCGGGAAACTCATACTCACGATGACGTCACCGTATTCCTTAGTTACACTGGGTGACGTCACGATTGTAGTTATTCCAAGAACACGCGTGGATTGGTTACGGAGAAAGAGTACGGAAATGTAGACGGAAATCCGAACACCGCCTACGACAAAATAATATTCGAAACGCACGGAAAAGTTTATACACCTGTTGAGAGAGATGGTGCAACAGGATCTACCCCCCCTCTCTTCAAAATTAATTATTTTATTATTTATTATTGCTCCTAAGTGTTTTTATAAATCTTGTACAAAAACATTTTTTATTACTTTTGTTTTTAGGGTTACGTAAATTTTATTTTTAAATATGAACAAGGTCATTGACCTTCAACTTCCGTTGTGCCATTTCTCAACAGTTTCTTTTTGCATTTTCTTGGAAGTCGTTTCTACAGACTGACCTATGTTATTGCGACGAGACGATACTTATGATTCATTTAAAATAATGATTAATATTAAGACAGAAAAGATGAGTTCTGTAGGGCATTGAAAAAATTTAATATCGGTAATTGGAATTCTCCCGGTGTTGTTTCGTATATCAAGTTAATCATTTATAAATATAATATTATGGAAATCAATAGGAATATACATGTAAATACACCGTGGCTCCTTCAGCTGTGTGGAATTGGGTTCCGGATGAAAGCCACGGTATAATTCGATAATATTAATTTCTTTTAGCATACAACGAAAAGAAAACAGATAAAACAATTCGCAATGTTACAGGTTATTTCATTTTTAATAAATAACACAAATTTTACTTTTACAATAATCCAACTCCAATCACCCATCCTGCTTTCAAATACACGATACTTTAGCAACCCTACTACTAACATGTTATCTTATACTGCACTTTAATACAGGGCAGCACTAAATTAGGTTAATGAATGTGATAACAGGTCATTCGGAAGTAATTCAGAGGAAACATGAAAAAGGATTATAAGATTATAATAATAAGGGGTAATGACCTCACGCACTTCGAAGTTATTGTCACGGCAATCTTTGTATAGTAAACAAAGAAACAGGTTGTCGCGTTCCATAGGAAATATTCATCAGCGATTATGGTATTTAAAATAGAAAGGATTACATAACAGTCATAAACATCTTGACTTTCAATTATTGTGATGTTGCTTTAGTTACTCACTAACAATAATAGCTCGCTGCTTGTACAGAATGAACAAAAAGTTACGATAGTAAAAATAATCACTTGTAGACCCTATAATAAATTTTATATGTACATTAATATTATTATGTAATAACATAATAATAAAGACACAATATTAGATTAATAAATAATCATCCGACAATATTGTTAATTATTAATCAAGAAAAATACATGTTATTAAGATAAAATGCCTAATGCGTACATGTTTACAGGTTTTATCAGTCATGGGAAATTTATTCACAATTAATTTAATTTCTTTATCTGTGTGACCTGTGACGTGCTTTTCAAGATATGAATATTAATAAGCTTTAATTACTGCAAAGTTAGTAAACAAGCAGCATTTCCTTTATTACAACATTTATTTTATTCAGTACTTCTTCACAGAATAAAAACATAATTAATTTATTCCTACTTTCGTATTAATTACAATTTATTTATTGAGTATTTGATGAATGTGATCGAGGCCAACACGCAGTTGTTTCACAATGTTTAATTACAATGTGCTGATATGATACACAGTAATTATAGTCTACTGTCTGTGGAATATCATAAATGTTCGTGACAATATACGCTTCATATTGTTTTGCATGGAAGTATTGCACATCCGTTTCCGATTCGATTAATATCAACAGCAGTGGTATATTGCTGACTGGACATTAATAGGGAGAGACAGAAGGGGAGAAATAATGAAAAATAATTGCAGGTGAAATTGACGCTTCATGACGCCGTATAAAATTTTAATGGGCAAAAAAATGTTATATTATTAGGACTTGAACTCATGTCTCTCAGGCCTGCAGAGAGCTTTTAGTTTACATATTTTGTTCGACCGTGTTCGACTCTACGAAGAAGATAGGGCCTATACCTTACGCGACAACACACGAACTATTTCTTGTTAAGAAATGTTGATATTTTTGACAGGAGAAAGTTTGTTTACAATAGGAAATAGGGGTGATTCTCTTGTCCGCCCTATTGTTTGGGTGTAAAAACTGTCAAACTGTGCTAACTAGAAGTAGGTCTTATGTTCTTGCACAAGGTATATATTATTTTCTTTGTATATTGTGCCCTAAGTTGAGAGTTCAGTATTTTGTTAAAAGTTCAGTGCATTCATCGCAAAAAATTAGCCTAACGTATGTATGGCGACTGTCAAAAATTACGCTAATAAATTTTTAAAATACAAATATTGTAACAGAAATTCAAAAATAAATATTAATTCCTGCCTCTTATAAGGTTAATTTCTGTGATTTTAAAGCGGTTTCTCTCAAAAATTTATATCAAAATCTCACCATTTAAATAGCGTGACAATGAACAGAAAGTTTGCGTGAATACTAATTAATTACGAAGACTAAAATCTCCAGTTTAACGGGATACAATAAAATTCCAGTTGGCCTATGATATACTCTCACACTTACGGTTCACTCGCATTGTATATAATATAGATAAACTGTTTCCGGTCGACTTACGAGAGCCACCTACACTACGTTCGCTAAACTATAATTATGGAGATTTTCAAATGATGTCCAACGGGGTTTTTACAAAAAGACGTTTTTATACTTTGCATGTTTTAAAAATCAGAAAGGAATAATAGTGGGCGGGTTTAGAATATTATTATTAGGTGTTTTGCAGATGGTTTTAGACAATTGAGTTTTCAATAAACATGGAGGTCGTCCGTGCCCTTCGATTGACATGAGAAAAATTGAATTTTTTTATAGAATTTTTGGAAATTATATGTTCTGCATCCGTTCGGAAGGTAGTATTATAGATTTCGGTTCTCAACGATTTTTTGTATTTTTCAGATAAAAGCGAAAAAAGGAAGAGAAATATAAAGAAAAGTGGGATTCTTTATTCACTTTTTACCTGAATACTCTCGCTTTCGTAATTTGCCGACCTTCCTGTTTTGAAACATACTTTATAAATTACACATATTGCATCTATTTTAAATGTGGAAAAAATACTAATATTTTGTCTGTTATAGACCACGAAAATTTAAATAATAGTGATAGATTATTTTCTATCAATGCAAAAAAAATATAGAAATTAGGCCAGCAACTGTAAAAGGAAAATTTCTTCCTATACATCTGTAGACCTCCTATAAAATAATCGCAATACCTCGCATGTCGTACAATACTAAGAATGAAAACACTTTCGATTTTATATTGAGTTATATACATTCAACATTCATTCATAAACTAAGAACCTGTCACCGCAATAATTTGTGAATTAAACAAAAAGTAGATATTCCCACCAGATTGTTTACTATACTTACTACTATTCAAACATGTTTTCCATTCATTAAATCTCTGTGACTCAAATCATTATCATGAATGGGATTATAAGGACTTCCGCCGGATAAATAGAAATGTATATAGGCTTAGGATTGATTGAAAGCTGAGGTTAACTTTATTAATAACAGTTTTTTAAATCTTTGTTTAAACATAATTTATATTATCGGAATGACGTCAAAATAAGAATTGAGAATTTATTAGAAACTGCAATGATGATAAGAGCATGTACTTTAAATGCTAAGGATGTAAGGAGAATAAAAACCAGCAGTCATCTATTATTCATGTTATTATGTGAATTTAAATAAAAAAAGAAAGAAAATAACTTTTTGGAACCCGGTTACTGTTTGCAAAAGTGATATTTTTTATATAGACTAATTTTTTAACTGCACTATTATATATACGCATTCAATTACGTCAAGCGCTGATTTAAATTCTGTTACACGTTATTAATACGTCACCATCAGAGAGTTTACAAATTTACAATCCCCTTCCATAGTTACCTTCGCGTCGTATTGACGTCACATTTATTGAATATACAACAATAATAATAACAATATATTTATTTATTTTCTCACCTGATAACACTTCTGTCCTTCTAACCTATATTTAGTAAACAGAGTACTAAAGTGGGACTATTATCAAAATACGTCACAATAACACATCAAAGCCATTATTTTTACTTGTGGCGACGTTATTAGAAAATACGTAGAATGGAAATGAAAATATTGTGAAATATCTGTAATATTATTATTGTTTCGCACATAATTTTTATAGTTTTCGAGGAATTTTATAACTCAACCATATTCGTTTTTAATAATAATAATAACTTAGTTTTTCAAGCTAAAAGGTAACCCTAATTAACAGTTATTTCGAAACTGAACAACTGTATAATAGTTCGCAGAAAGTGAATTGCAAAATACAACTTTATAATTTGAAAATACAAACACGAAAACAAACGATAAAATTCCGACAAAGAAACATGGGTTCGTATTCTCCATGAAAGGTCTATAAAGTAGGCTACATGTTTTTTGTTTTTTAACGTAGGGAAAATCTACAAAATATTTTATACGTAAAAAAAATTGCGTATTTTTGGAAAGTATAGGCTAAAAGATTATTTTCATTATTTAGTGCGAAATACTCGTAATAGGCCTAATAACTTCACATAAATAATAACTTGAAAGTGGCAGGGCACAAGGTCACTAAACCTTCTGCAGGGTATATAACAAAAAATTAAGAATTTCCCATTTAAAAGATAGTCAAGATTGCAACATTACTTGTGATGCCAAATATTCAAACTGTTCATTGTCCTCTTTGTCGGTGACATCTCTTTTAACCCCGTCCATAATTACAAACATAAAAAAATCTGCACTGAAACAGAAATCTAATAATAGTTACTCCAAACACAAAAACTATTCCCACGTGCTCCAGAAAGCTCACCCCCTCTTGTGCTAAAATATTTCGCATTCCACCCCACCCCCTTTTCGTCCCATTCATCTTATTGAAGAAGATAATTGAGCATCTTCTCAGCATCCGGCGTTATCTTGGAACAGGATTAAAGAGATTTTCAGAAGGGGGGGGGGTTCGGGTAATATTATTAACCCCCTCCTCTTCTACCCGTGTGGGGGTGGAATGCTGTTGTTAAGACCTTGGCATAACTTCAATTTTGTTTTGATGACAATGATCAAATAATGTTGCATTTGTGCAGGTATGAGTTGGCGTTGATGGATTCCATTCAAAGAGGAATTATAAGTTATGACAATGTTTTTGTCGGTAATTTAATTTTTTCGTTAAATCTGTATATTTTTACAGCGGGAAGCCATCTTTTCCAACACACAGATCCCGTTTTACTTTCTTTGTTCTCTATTGTATTCGCTTTCCCAAGAGACTGCTAATCTGTATTGGAAAAGATAGCTTCCCACAGGAAAAAAAACGGTGATCAAATAAAGTAGATGATACGAAATCTTTAGTCGTAAGTTGGATATTTCAAATCACTTTACCTAAAGTTTGAATAATTTCAAGCACTCCTGATTCAGTATGATGTTATAAGCATTATCTTTAAAAAGAAGAGTTTTTTTCTTCATAATTATGCTATATACTGACATTAAATAATTTACTTCATTTTTATTATTAAAAATAAACTATAAGAGGAGAAATTTTTATTCAATTTTGCGTTATTGCATAGATCTGCTAGTTGAATTTTCATTTTATTTAAATAATACACACACGGACACAAACGGGATAAACCATCTTTACTGACCTATACAAATAATCTCCTTCTAAAAAGAGAACCAACGTAAAGCACAGTCATATACCTTTTTCAACACCACAGAAACAGAAAAAAAAACATTTTCGCTATGATCTCTTGCGGCATGTTAAACTCTAACACTTGAAGTCCACCATTTTTATATTTGATGATGTTGCCATTTTCTCTCGCGGGAACCTTTCACGTGTCAGTTCAAAGCTAATAAAACTCACTTCAGGAGTACGACTGCTATAGTGGATCGTTTCTATTTCAATTGTCCGTAAGGGACAGATCTCATGTATTATTAATATTTGCTGTCATGTAGTTGGGCTGTCCGCACTTAAGGACAGACAGGGGATTTCAGAGAGCACTCCAAATTTGGCGGTTTTGGAGTTGTATAATGTTTAAAGAGTGAGAAAGGTTTGATCTCTCCTTGCAGGGAATTACTTGTGAAAAAAAGAACATTTTTTTTTTGATGAACTGAGAATTATGAACAGGTTTTTGCATTTTTTTTTTCTGTTGTACAAAACAGAAGTATTAAAGGGTTACTTACAGCTAAATTGAATTTTCTGATATTATAACAAAATATTAGTCTTCTTGATATAAATAACTGATATTATTTTTCTTATCTCCCAAAAATCGCCGGTTGTGAAGATATTCACTCTTAAAAATGCTTTAAAATAAGCTGTAAGGTAGCGGAGCAAACGTGGCCGAAAACGAGACAACTATTGTTATGTGAATAAAATGATTAATTTGCATTGTTATTAAGTCAGTTTTGTTACTTCTTCATAGATATACTCTGATATGTGTTTTATTTCAGTGACTAATTTGCATATATTCGCAAGGTAGCGACGATACGCAGTTCGATTTGTGCTACCTTCTAGAACTTATATCAACTTCCATAAATAGAAATATCTTCTGATACGTTGGGTAAAAAATGTCAAACTTTTTAAAAATGTAAGGCACAAGAAAATTATTCGAAACGAAAAATTCTTTAGTTGCAACTAACCCTTTAACAATTTAATAATAATAATAATGCCTTTATTTATCTAGATGAAAATGACAA
>JAQIWE010003422.1:0-11833 GCA_034698565.1 Campodea plusiochaeta | reverse complement strand
ATAATATAAAGTACAAGATAATCACAGAAAACCGGAAATTCATTATCTGCAGGTAACCCTTTAATATGTGGTTAATGCTTTATTTGTATCAAATATAATTGTTTTAATTATAAACATTAGTGAGACATTGGTCAAGTAAGAGCCCTCTGAAGTTAATGAAAGGAAACATAAAGCATAATTAAAACTATAAAATATGATAAATACGTATGATTGTGCAGGACAAAACATTAATGAAAATAATATTGTCCTGTATAATTTTTCAACATATTTTTCTGTCTCGCCAACCATGATGGTGGCGCATTCGCAAATGTTCTCAAAAGGTTTCAAATTTCTCTCCTGGACATTCTCTCAGCCAACCCTGGGTACTGATGAGACCCTTATTTCGTGGCAACAGTACGAAAGCGCTATTATACGATTGCGCTGCTGTACTAATGCGCTTCTTAATAGTACGTATGCGCTGCTTTTAATGGCACTAATGCTCTACTTTCTGTATGGTAGCCTACCAATGCACTATTATAAATAAAAAGGTGCTAAAAGAAATCTTGCGAATGCATTAATTATCTTTACTTGATTGTTACAATTATATTCCAAGTAAAATTTATTTTTCTTCAGAGACAGACGGATTCATCCATGTTTTAAATAAAAACAGCAATTTCTGTCAATATTTCTGCAAAGACCGTTTGCATTTATGAAGACTAAACAATTGTTACAAAAAGAAATTTATTATTCAATGCTGTATGTTATCTGTATACTTATTAAATTCAAATGATTTAACGAAATTCATTATTATGATGTAAATATTAAATGTGAATTACATAAATGTGAATTTTATTACCATTTCTTAGCGCTTTCGCACACTTTTTCCTAGAGCATTCGTACAATTTTCAGCACAATCGTTTTTATTAGCGCTTTCGTACGGTATTTCTATGATACAAAATCCAAATCTAGCACCCCCCATATCGGAGAATCCTTAAAAAGATTTCAAATTCTTTCAGATATCAGAAACTAAGTAAATCAACTGGACTCCGCTTACTTAAATACTATTTTTGACAAACTCAATAAGGGGAAGCACGGTAATATAACGATATGTTTATTATCCACTGTATATTGATAATGTTCACTTGCAGAAAGGGTAGTCGACATCGACCTTTTTGATTACAGAAACTTGTAATTTTGAATAAATGATGTTTTAATGAATCTAAATAACTTGTTTTTATAAAACGCTAAATTCCTATCTTATAACATGATGGGGGACAAATCCATCCCCCAGCATGTTATTATAACAGGAATTTAGCGAAATACAAAAATTAATTTCTCGAAAACTACTGGACCAAATCGTTAGCAATTTTCAGATGCTAATTAGATTCATTAATAGATTATTTATTAAAACTACTAGTTTGTATTATGAAAAATAATTTTGATGACGTATTGGTGAACATTATGAATTATTTTGAATCAGGAAATAATGGCACAATATAAATCAGCTGTACAAAACATTTATTAATACAAAATGTACATTTAAGAGCCTTCTGGATACTAGAATCAATTATATTACAATACAACTGGCGAATAAATCTAACAATCAAAAATATTCGACATGTACAAGAAAATCATGAACTCTTATTGAACGTAAATCCTTGAACTCAATCATCCTCTTCTGAACTCCTCTTCTTGAAATTCTTGAAGAAAACTCCATCGTCGCCCCATCTTGAATTGTGAAAAGATCTTGGAAAATCAATAAACGGAATGACGGGATTGATAGCTCCTGGGAAGAATCTTTCTTGATTGATGACGTGGTTAATTTTGATTGGTTTTTGAGTTGTTGGTGGAGCGGTTGTTACTTTTACTTTCTGAGCGATGGTGCCCGTTGGGGTTCTGATTGGTTCGGGTTCAGGTTCGGATTCGTGTTCTGGTTCGTGGTGTTCAGGCTTTGGTTGATGATGTTCCGGTTTGTATTCTGGTTCAGGTTCGGGTTCATGATAGTCGGGTTTCCGTTCGTCCTAAGAAAAAGGAAAAAAAAAATGGTTCATAAGGTTACGTAAAATCTACTATGAATGATATGCAGAGGTATTACGCTTCGATGAAATTGTCATTCTTTATTCCATTTAAATTGTTTTATTTATTTTATTTCAATTTTATATTACTCTATTATTTTTTAAATTTTGCTCATTGTATAATTTTCCAAATTCTCCAGATCCTCGTTATACATTTCGAAAGATGTCGAGGAAATCAATAAAGTAACAAGCGGAGTTGTTAACTTACGTAAAATCTAACTTTTAAACTAGTTATAACTTACAATTAAATGTATTGAATTGCGAGTAAATTACTATTTAATTCAAAGGAAATTTTTTGCAAATCTCGCAATATTATTTTAAATATTAAAGGTTATTATGTTATACTAAATATTAAAGTGTCATAAAATTCAACAGATTGTGACAGATTGAAATTTGCAAAAAATGTATATTAAAGAAAAAAAGATTGTGAGATTTGCCAAAATATCCTTTGAATTAAATACTTATAATTTAAATGCTACACTTCTATCGTTCTATGCCTCATGAAATATCAAAGGAAATTTATTTTAAAATGAGACAAAAAAAAACACTCGGCATTTTTTACATAATCGGAAGATTATTTGCCGAGGAAGCAAATGCCGGTTTTCGAATTTCCATATGAATTAAGCTACTAATAGCGCCTGTCATGAACTTTTGCTAAACGTAGAAAAATAATACACTAGGTTTTCTACAAATCAGTTGAATTGAAGTATAAAGTGTGTATAGTGTTTCCAAAATCTTACGAACCCTAATCAATTAACCCATCAAGGGTGTTTCTGATATTCCAACAATTGATAATCCTTTGTTGACTTATTTGTTTACTTTCACCAGCCTGCGAATTGTATAGAAAATACACATTTGAACCACCCAAACAATAAGTGGTCAACAAAGGGTTTAACAGTCAAAATAGTTTGAAGACAACCAGTTTGAGTCAGTAAGATTTTGCACAGACTATATCAGTTATTAATCGATTTTTTTGCACATTTATTTCTGATATTTAACGAAATCATATCGAGCCAAAATAACAGTTTATAACTATGTTTTATCAGTGAGAGTTTTTCTTACGGAAGAGACAAAAAAAAATAGATGAAAAATATTTAAAATATATATAAAATATCTTATATTCTTCTCGTCCCGATGAAGATGTTGTAACAATAAACTATATTGTTATATATGACGTACCTTGTCATCCCAAAAAGTGAGGAAATCCCAAATGTTTGACAATTCATCCATTCTCTCTTGTGGAAGGAATCCCTAAAAACAAAGACAGAAAAAAATGAATAAAATTTCACTTGTCATAAAAATTTAAAAATTTCGTACACACAATAACGTTTTCTAGTATAGTACCAAACTTCCTAAAGTAAACCGAAATTTCCTGAATTTAGGGTACTATAGATTTCCAGTAGTGTTTCATCTAGAATTTTTCGGGAGCATTCAGGTTAAAGTAGGTACATTTAGACATTTTTACGTAATAAAAATTGCCATGGCACGTGAAATGATCGTATAAATGTTTCTTTGACATTTTTTAACATTTTTTCCTCAATTTTAGACCGATTTAAATTATGTACACACCATTGGAAAGATCTCGCCGAGACCTTTAAAACGATGTATATATCAACTATATTTTCTTGGTATTTTCGAAAATAGGGCGCTGCGCCCTTCTAAAACGCTCTAGATGAGACACTAATTCCCAGAATTTTATGTAGACGAACATTAAAGAATATTGTGATAAAATGGATAACAGTTTAGAATTATTCGTTCCCAAAATTTGTATTAAATACTAATGAATAGAAAAGTACTATTTCGCATTTATTAGTTCCAATTTAAGTATAGTTCCTACGATATCGATATATCGTATCGACAACCAAATATCAATATCGACATTTTAAATATCGTATCGAAAAATCAAATATCGTATCGAATACCGAGACGATATATCGATATCGACGATATTTCTATCGTATCGATAGGAACAATAAATTTACGTCTTAGAGCAGTATTTGTATTTTTTTGCTATTATTATTTGGTTTATTCAGTATCGTAGAACCACGACATACGTATTATATTAACAAAAATATCATTGTGGATAAATTTTACACATATTCTTTAAAACGTAATAAAGTGGAAAGACTCCGTCTGAGCTTCATTTAGATTTTGTAATGCGGTATATACAGTATATATCAGCAAGAAAAACAAATTACATTTTTTTGTATTCTGTATCTATATAGTAATGCAGCTGACACTTTTTAAATCAATATTTCCCAGCAGGAAAGTGTAGAAGTTTGTGCTTATATTGTATATGCAAACTAAAACAACATTTCAACATTATACGGCTTTGTAAATCGACGTTCCGATTTCCCCTTCCTTATTGACGTATTTTGCCCGTAAAGTTAGAAGGTTCAGATCCAGCAGAAAAAAAATGTATTTTGTAACTTTCTAACTGAATTCACGGAGAAAAGTTATGATTACTTTTTCATGATATTCCTAATGTGGACATAGTTTTGATTAGGAAAATAAAATTAGTGTTTACAGATGGAAGATTATAATATAGATATAAATCCTAGGAGTTCAGATTTTATAAAAGATTCCATTTCTAAACGTAATTCCTCTTTAAAGATCATAGACTTTTACTCCACTTTTTTTTTTAAGAAATGAGAAATTTGACTTTTTTTTAAATTGGAACTGCACGTTCAATTGGGACCGGGCCGGCTTATTCGACATGTCTCCTTGATCCAAGCTGTTACCTCTTTCGATCGAAAAATTTGACCGAAGGTTATAAAATTCTCGAATTTTCTAATAAAATGCGCGCTTTGAGGTGTTGCAGGACCCATTCTACCGCCCCTGGGGCGATCGAATCATTTTCTAATTACTTATATCGAAATTAGCGGAAATTAGCCAGTCCCTACTTTTACTTTTTTTTTCCCAACTCAGCTCTCAGCTGTTACGAACTGATGACTTGAACATAGCTCTTGCGTCCCATATAAATTAAAAGACTAAACTTAAAGATATGTTCAGAAAGCAAAGAAAAACATATATTCACTAAAATTAGGAATACAATAGTTATTATAGTTCAACTGGCAAATTAAATTTTATTATCCTTCTGAAGAAAAATTAGTTACTTCTAGTCTTTAAAATAATTACTGGCGTCTTATTGTTAATTAAGATTAAAGGAACATAACAGTTATTTGAAGAAAGGAGAACCTGAAAGATCAGCTGCAGCTTTACATTCTTGGAATTTCAACCATCTTTCAAACTGGAGTCATACGAAAATACTGAAGAAAGCTAAACATAAAAGAATCAATGGAAATAATAAAGTTGAAGAAAGAAGCCATGAACGACAAAATAATATGGTCCCCTAATGCCCTACAATTTGAAATCTGGACTTGCGTAATTAACAAACTATGCACTTAATGTTCATATTTCAATGTCAACTATATTGTAAATTTTATACTGTCTTGATGAAAGTGAAGGATCTTCGCTGAAATATTGACAAAGATTTTGTTTCATTTTATGGATTTACCAATCGTAACACAAGCAAATTTGATTATTGCTAATTAGTATAAAACTACCAAAATATGTAAAATAAATGGAAACAATTAAAATTACTTGTTGATTTTTCTTCAGCATTTTCACCCTTACTATTATTCCCGTCTTTTGAATACACTGGTCTTTCAATACAACCCCATCCCTCGTCACTACATTGAAAAGGAGAGGGGGGGGGCACATGATGACAAAAGGGGGAGTCATGGTTATGAAACGCTTCTAAATGCTTTACCTCCCTAATTTGATTTGACATGGCTTGATGCAGCCTTAATCTGATAGAAGGACCATTTTATTATCAGTGGTGTTACTCTGCAAAAATACAGTGGTGAAGAGGGTAGCCAGATTATCAGAGTTTAAAATAAGGGTTGAAATATTGGGTGTTCATTCAGCGTTGTCAATAATGTTTACTAATGATCACTATATTCTGATACAAAATTCTTCATATGACTTTTTTTCCTAAATATGTGATGTTAAATTTTACGTTATTAAATATATTAATTTAGGTATTCTTGTTATTAACACATGCACCAATATTCTGTCTTTCTCTGTTGTAAAATTTATTGTGTGCAAATTTTTCCGATTATATCAGTGTTCAGCACTATCAAACCACGATCAGAAAGAAGTCCTACAATAAAAAATAATTATAATAAACAAGAACTATAAAATCATGTTCATATTGTGAACATATTGACATATAATATAGTTATGTATTCTTGCATTCTTCTCCAAACCATAATATTGTAGTGGACCTGTAAAAAGAACGTATTAATCAACTACATATAGTTATGAAACAGTCCTTACATCGGTTATTAAAACGATCTGGTTGATATCAGCCTATATATGAAATGATCAGATGTTATTAAATCAATACACTTTTCTTTATAAGTTCATGAAAATGCTGATACCCTATATATTAATATTTATCAAAATAGCCTAAATACTCATTACTGAAAAGTTGAGGGCGGGAAAATTTAATCCCAGGAGGACATCCCATTTTAATAAAATCTGAAACAGAAAAGCACAGGACTGCAGCATCTCAAGTCCTGCATTGGATAAAATAATATTTCTTTTATTATCTCTGCTTTGGCTTATTTTTGAGGATTGTGCTTAGCCCTTGCATCCTATAAGAAATCATTAAGCAAATTTTAGTCTTCATTTAAATAAGTGAAGTATTATATTCAAAATTTATTATCAAAATATCTGTATTCAGATGTGAAGAAAATACAATATCTACCGAAAGTTGAAACATTTGTTTCATAAAATTAGTTCAAGTGATATAGTCACATTTTCTAGTATTAATAATTTGGAACTTTTGAAATTATTATCCCTGGTGTTCTTTCTGTGAGAAAAAAAATCTTTCATTTTCAACATTGATTTTTTCAGTTATTGCAAAAAAAGATGAAAAGTTTATTTTACGTATATAAAAACATGTAGTGGAGGGAATTTTTTAATAGCCTAAATTTGATACAAATAACGTCCTTACAACTCTCTGACAAGTTGTAATGTTTCTTAAATCGAGTTCTTGAATTCTTTCTTCCAGGTACATCGGCTGTAGCTGTTTCCTCCAGCGATGCTTGGATCTGTCATCCACACATCCACAAAATGAAATTTGATTATCAGTTCGCCGCAGAAGCATATGTCTCTTTCTCTATCTAATAAACAAATTGTAAAAACTTACAAATAGTCTATTAATTTAAAAATATTTGAACACTAAATTAAGCAAATGAAGCTCCACCATCGTAAAAAGAATATTAAAGATGTCAATAAATCCTGTATATAATATTGAACATTTTGCACTGGTGATATTTTTGTTTCTCATACTCCAGTTAGTCTGATACATCAATAACATTACCATGTTACTATATGGATAACCACAAGGGCTTCCTTAGTGGAGGAGCTGCGCAGATTTTGTGTTGCCCCCGAAAAAAGGAAAAAAAGAAATGAAAAAATATGCGATTAAAATTACTGCTTAACAAAAATTTAAGTTAAAATTTTATTGCCACCCATAATAATAACAAAAATGTTGATTTATTTTTAAAACACCACATTGTTGATTTATATACAAATTGACGATATATTGTACCCTTCCCTATATTATAAGCCCTTGAATGACAGCAATTTTGTTTAATAATGTATCACAACTAGGATGTAGGAAGATTCATTTACTGAGAAAATAAATATTACATGTTTAAAGGGTTACCTGCAGCTAAATTGACTTTTCTGATATTAGCCTATAACATAATATTAGTCTTCTTAATATAAATAACTCATATTGTTTTTCTTATCTAACAAAAACCATCGGTTGTGGAGATATCATTCACCTTAGAAAATGCAAGAAAATAAGCTATAAGGTAGCGGAGCAAGGGTTGCCCAAAACAAGACAACTGCTGATATATGAATAAAATGATTAATTTGTATAATTTTTAAGTCAGTTTTGCTACTACTTAATAGATATGTGTTCTGATATGTGTTTTTCAGCGAATAATATGCATATTTTCGCAAGGCAGCGAAAATAAGCAGGTCGATTTGTGCTACCTTGTAGAAAATCTCTGGACTATGTGAACAGAAATATCTCTTAAGCCGTTGGGTCAAATAATGTCAAACTTTTTGCAAAAATTCTTTAATAATATAAGGTACAAGAACATCACAGAACACCAGAAATTCACTATCTGCAGGGTAACATCGTATTTTGTTTTCATTACAAAACGAACCAGCGTAGTTATTCAATCAATTCCTCTCAAAATTTATTAAAATTTATTGAACAACTGGAATACCTCATCGTCTACTCTTCTCAATACTCTTATTGTTTTGATGAGTTGAATAGTATATATTTTTATAGGAAATGAGTGGGAACGTACGCTCCTGCATACGCCCGCGTAGATAAGGTTAATAAAGAGGGCGTTCAAGCTGATTATGTTGTGTGTACAGAACACTTGCTAGTGTAGTGAATTAGTTCACTATTCAATAGATATACTGCGCAAGACAGGAAAATTGAATTTGAGGAAACGTAAATTACGTAATTAAAGAAAATATGTTGAATAGTACAGTACAAGGCAGTTATAAAGAATAAATTACACTGTAAAGCAACTGTATTATTTTTTTCACTTTGTTATAAATTTTAAAAGAAAGATGAATCAAATAATGTGGTCTCAATAATATTGCAATTTAAATCTCGAATTTATTATCTTTCAATAGAGGAGTTTCAGCCTTTCGTATTAGTAATAATAATAATAATAATAAAGTTTATTGTCTCAGCAATATAATAATACTATTAGTGCAGATACTTAGATCTCATATAGAGACATTCAATACAAGTGATATATAAATAAAACTAGCTGAAATACCCGTCCTTCGTACGGCATTTGGAGAGTATACCTTACCTTTAAGATAGGTTCAAGTGTTATTAAATAAACGTCATTGTGATATGAATAGCTTATTACCATAAGGTTAATAATAAGTTCACTTTCCTGTCAACTCGTGTCTCTCCTTTGTGAAATACTGTAAGTTCAATTTTCAGGATATACTGTACAAAAGAGCTATTTGCTGTTTCTCCATGGATGCTGCAACTTACAGACGCCCTTAATATACGACAAAACACTTCACAGTTTATACTTTCCGATCGTAAGGATGTGTATTTTAACTATTACAGCATTTATTTGAAGACTGAGCTTAGCTATTCCGTCCTGTAAATCTACTGTTTGATATTTAAGATCCATTGTATATAAAAATAGTTTTCTCTCATTATCACGTTTTCTGAAATATTTAAATGCAGCAATAAATATATTTAATTTTCGATACTTCTATTTTGTGCATTATATTATAATTAGTAATATGTGATAACTGGTTGTTAATATTATATATATATTCGTATTATATATAAATTCCTGGTTTACACATTTTCATATTTTTTTTTGAACAGTTTGTATAATCAGTAACAAATTTACAAAAAAACGATCATTTGAGTTATTTTTTGCAAAATTTAATTTAGTATAAAATACGTAATGACATTTGCCCAATATTTTCTTTTATTTCATTTTTAAATATTTGAAGATAATCCTATAAGGTGTTAAGCTCCCTCTCCCTCTTTGTACCCTCACCCACCAAAAGAATACCTTCGAAACAGATACTGTATTTCGAGAGTTTCTCGAAAATAAACTGATTACTTCGGGACTAATATGTAACCTCATCCTCATTTTCTACTTTCTATTATAATAAATTATTTTGAACTCTAATTATAACGGGACCTTTTCTTTAACATTTTAAAATTCCACTCGCCAGATGCTAATTTTATAAATGGATCAATTGATACAATAGCTACATAATATTTCAGATTAAAAGTATTCTGCTTCTTGAAGGGAACATTTTAGATATAAAGTACATATTAGACATTTATATTACAAGTTACAAGCCTTTTTTAGACAATTCATCAACGTTAGATAAACTTTCTTATTGAACCAACTCTTGTTTAATGGACTAACAGGTTATAACCATTAATCTTTACTACTTAATACAGGGGAAAAATGAGAAATTCTGTACAGGGGAAAAATGTGATTTTTCATTTATTTTATCCAAAGTTTTAAGATTGTATCACCTAAAAAGGTTTGTGTTCACTATTCAGACCTGCTATTTTCCACAAAAAAAATAATCTAAAACTCTTTTAAGTGTACAAATTTAAAACTCTTTCATTGCATTACTTTATTATAATTATGTTGCATAAATTATTGTACAGTAAAAAAAATATTTACCATGCTTACTGAAATATAATTTTAACAAAATTTTATTAATTATTTCTGAATGATGTGTAATCGTTTCTATTACTTTTACAAATTGTCTTGTTGCTGATATTCCCTATGGAAATGGAATGGGTGAAATGTACAAAAATATTTATTAAAATTGAAGTTAACTGATGGACTCAACTGATCTAATGGGTCATCTTGAGTTACTTGTTTCAAAGATGGGTGACCAAACCTGAAAATAAAATACAGCTAAAAATCTGAAACTTTCTTTTAATACGAAGCTGGTATAGTGCTTCCAATATCTTACGGACCTAAAATGGTTATGTCTTCAAACTGTTTTGACAGGTAAGCTCATTGTTGACCACTTGTTTGGGTAATTCAAATTGGGTATTTTCTATACAATTCGGCAATTCGCAGGTTGGTCAAAGAAAACAAATAAGTTAACAAGGATTTCAATTGTTGGAATGTCAGAAACACCCTTGATGGGTTAAACGGTTTAGGTCCGTAAGATTTTGAATAAAGTATATAAAATTTCAAATTCCCATTTCCAAATAATTTTAAATACCACCCCTCTTTTTTTCACCGTGCGTCCTAGTTCCACCCATGATAAATCTTACTCCTGCCCATAATTTCTGCTACCTTCCATCTCATCCCAGCATATCTACCTCCTTTGGCATCGCATTAAGTCTCATCAACACTCATTATTGTTCAATTATTGTCATTGTCTGTGCAATTATCTTTCCATATTACTTTGGAAGGGCTAGAGGAAATTACATAAAGCTACTACTACCTTGTTACTACGGTTACTTTGTCCGTCCAGAGATGATGAGAAATTGATGGAGTGGTGTTTCCAGGATGTTACTGAGAATGTACTAGAAAACAGATAAAAATGTATTTGATTAGATTTACATAAATAGTACGAAGTTTTTTAAAAGGTACATTTTTCTAGCATGGTGCTTCGATTTCCAACATAGCTTTCCTTTGGGATATCGAATACAATTAGAAAACTAAAAAGAGTAAGCTTAGAGGGGGGAGTGCAAAAAAGGTGTGTTGTGTGTGTTGCAAAACTATGTTCCAGTTGATGAAGAAAAAAAAGCAGGTTTAAGGCATGGTAATATGGTTTATTATATTGAAAATGATTTTTTTATTGTTTTAAATATATTTCCTTTTCAGATACATTCTTAATATTTCCATCAAAATATGGATTTGGAATTATAATTATATTTTTACTAGTTATTAACCAAAAAGTCGTGAATTTCAATTAAATTTTCTTTAGTTTTTCCATTTTATAATAATTTTATTTAAAATTAGCTTCAGAAGAGTTAAAATTAAAGAAATAACTAATTTCATACTTAAATAAGGGTTACTTGAAGCTAAATTGACTTTTCTGATATTATCTATATAATAAGTCGCTTGAGTGCATCTGTCTGTCTGTCTGTTCGACCACGAACTACTTCTGAACGACTCAACCGATTTCAATGATTAATAGCGCTTTCGAAAGAT
>JAQIWE010003421.1:0-11833 GCA_034698565.1 Campodea plusiochaeta | reverse complement strand
TTTAAAGATTTTCAAATGAAATTTGGCATAAACATACCTTATTGCAATTGATTAAGATGAGTGTTTTTCTTTTTTTTAATTTCAAATTTTTAAACACTTTTTTCCTATTTTCAGTTTTTTATATGATAATGCATTAACTTTTGAATGAAATATGCAAGCTAATGATCTATTATGTTTTCTACAAATTTAAACTTATAGTTGTTCATACATGTGTTAATTAATATCATATGGCCCGCGGTAGCGGGCCATATAGTATGCTTTGCTCAAAAATTAGCACAGTAAAAAATGAGACATGCATGTCGTCGGAACTCCTAGCTCATATGATGGAATTAATTTCCAAATCTGTTTTTACATGAAGACTAGTTGTATGTTTCAGTATGCCAAATCTCAAAATTAAAACTCAAGTACATTTGTAGAAAAAGCCATTTCTATTTCCGTAAAATTCATTTCGTTCTTCTTGTTGTTCTTGGGGCGACCTCCGAAAACTCCCTCAATTTTAAAGATTTTCAAATGAAATTTGGCATAAACATACCTTATTGCAATTGATTAAGATGAGTGTTTTTCTTTTTTTTTAATTTCAAATTTTTAAACACTTTTTTCCTATTTTTAGTTTTTTATATGATAATGCATTAGCTTTTGAATGAAATGTGCAATCTGATGATCTATTATGTTTTCTACAAATTAAAACTTATAGTTGTTCATACAAGTGTTAATTAATATAAATATATTTCTTCATTTTATTTCATACTTTACATCCAAACAGAACATTTTTTTAGATGCATTAACTTTAAAAGAACAATATAACGTTATTGACCATTTTACTTTGGTGGTGCTTTTATTATTTAATTTTGTTACTTTTTACAGAATAAGAATGTAACAAAGTTATTTCAGCCTTAATTTTACAATAATAAAAAAAAATTCACTGCAACAATTCTATTCATATAATTTTATATTTGGATATTTTTGTTCTTTTGTTAACGAGCTTACTTGCAGTTAGATATTTAAGTTAAATCCTGTCAGTAAAAGGTTCATCTCCATTCATCGTATTCTAAATGTCCAATATTTTAAAACCACTGAAATATATAAAGTAAGGCTGTAGTCTGATACAATATTTTGTGATTTACTTTTCAGATTAAGAGTTGGTTCTTTACAGGGCCGTAGTTATAAGGGTCGGTTGGGGTGGACACAGACCCAGGCAAAATTAGCTGTGCCCAACCAAATGAAATTAGGGAAAAAGCTGTAGTAAAATACAGAAGCTCAGTTACCAAATTAATATTACATAATCATTATTTTTTCATTTGAATTAACAGTTTTATTTAATTAATTTTATTTTTTCCCCTGATATTGTCGAAATATAATGGTATTTAAAGCACATCATGAAACCGATTGTCTCTTTTTCACAATCTCATCTATTAAGAGTTAATAATAAGCGTTGATTTTTAAAGAATTGTTCGTTTTCGATTTTTTTAAATTAAAATATTAAGAAAAGTAACAAAATATTCAAATTCTAAACTAAAACCTTTAAATAAAAAAACTCGTTGTCTTTGTGCCGTAAATCGGAAAAATTTCGCGCTCGGGATTCGCCCTCACAACAGATCTAGGTCTGAAGTTTTTCACTTAAAACTTTCATTCTATGGTGTAAATATAATGGAGTGAATACTGGCTAAGGTAATATAACTTTAGTAAACCTACTGTTTTCTGAAAAAGGAAATGCAAAAGAATTACTGAAATTTCTACTGCCCACCCACTTTTTCACGATCTGGGCCTGTGTCCTCCCAAACTGGAATGTCTGGATACGGCCCTGGTTCTTTAATTGAGAATTATAATGTGATGGAGGAAAAATATTCCATAATATGATCCAGATGCAGTTGCAAAATACACAAATTTTGGTATGAAAAGCTCACACTTGAAAATATGAATCCAATATGTCTCCTTCCAAAATCAAAGATGCTAAATAGACGTGCGAAATGAATAATTGTCCAGGAAAAAAATATTGAAATGAATAGTGACCCAACTTTAAGTCATAAATTACTGAGAGTGCTGAAACTTTACATAATTATAGGCAGACGTTATCAGCTTATCAGTTTTTTTATCAATTACAATTAAACAGTTAGGACAAAAACTGTAAACTAAAATTACAAATCCTTAATCCGATAGTTAAAAGGGTAACATTCCCTCAATAATATCGCTGTGCACAAGATTTGATGAAATTACAATTAATAGGGTAGGAGCTCAATTTGAACTGCTTAAAAATGTATAATTTACAGAAAAGATTTTCATTGTCATTGGCATATGCAATCACTTATCTCTACAAATAAATGGCAGTGTCAATGTTAGCAATTATACTTTTAAGAAAAGATATATTTTGTGGTTAAATGGCAAAATTATGTTTCACTATCTTGTGTAACAACATTAAATAAAGTGCACTTGATTTATTTTGGCATATAATTTCTCTAACCTGTGAATCGTAAGAGAACAATTTGCCACAAATTTGCCACATCAACTGAAAGACGAAAGTACCTAAAAACATCTATAATAGCAATCACAAACAATAGCATTCTGCCTTATTTATGCAGTTTGTCAATACGTAATGCAATTTACGCAGAGGTATATTATACACTTCATCATTTGGAAGTATCAGTGTTAGGAACTTCACAAGTTGTAATACCAAACTAACAACTTTAATTGTTTGGTTAAAAAGGTATCCAAACAAGTGCAAAAACATTCCCTGTTGTTAATATACTAGAGTAGTATGCTTTAAAGTCAATCGCATAAATGAACGCATACAAGAGCTCTGAAATGTTTTACTTCATTGGAAGAAAATAATTATAACTCTCATTGTCAATACATTAAGCATACCTGGGACGTGAGATTTTTAACTGACTTTTTGTCCGATCATTATGATGTCCCAGGTATACTTAATGTATTGACAATGAGAGTTATAATTATTTTCATAAAATGAAATAAAAAAATTCAGAGCTCTTGTATGAGTTCATTTATGCGATTGACTTTTAAGCATACTACTCTAGTATATTAACAACAGGGAATGTTTTTGCACTTGTATCTTTTTAGTTCAAATGGATTGCAGTGATGCAATATTAACGTTTTTTATATTGCTGATTACACCTAACAGAATAATGCATAACCCAGAATAATGCATAACCCAGAATAATAATGCATAACCCAGTGATGAAATGTACATAATAACCAGCACTATATAGTTGCATTGAATATATTATACAAGTATTTGATCTATAACTACTTGTGATTATGGTCAGCAGAAATCTTATACTTTTATGGTTGAAGTTTTCGAAATAATTTAGATAAAATAATGTCTCTTCCATATGTACTTGGAAACAGGAATGCAAATCCTAAAATAAAATGTACCTTTATCACTGAGATGTTATATGGAATGAATCTTTACCTCGCACATCGATTTTATTTTATTTTATGCCTGTCATTTTCACAGGATCTTCCTTGAAACCCGCCGTTGCTTAATACCTGCTGTGATATGATTCTAATATGCCGACAGATGAGGAATTTAGATTCAATTTGACACCTTTTCGGATTTAAATTTCAACAGAAAACCGCGTTCATAAAATTCGTATAAAGAAGTGTAATAGCATGAAGAGGAAAAGTATGAGGAGTGTTACTTTGTATATCAGATTTCTCACAAAGAATTTGCTGGTAATTTAAGTACATTTTCCACAGAAGTGTGAAATCTGACAGTTTATCATCTGAAACGTTCCAACATAGTTTAAAAAGTTTCATGGTACATGCATAGTTCGAAATCAGAAATCCAGTATCAGTATTGCAATATTTTTCTCATTCCAAAATTACTGCAACCACATACAAACTGCAAATTTATAAGATAAGTAAGTTACCTGAAAGAGTTTAATAAGTTTTTATTCATCTAAATAGCTATGAAAAGCATTTATTCTCTATAAATATATTATTTTTTAAATCACATAAAACCATAAGAAATCATATAAGTTTACTGTAAGTCTCAATGTATACTCGTACCTCTGTAAACCAAAATATACGAGGGAGAACCTAGAATCTTTCTTGTAAAATTGGATTTTTCTCTCCCTCTCCCCACACTTTGTAATCAACAACAATAACACCTGGAAAGCTCTCTCTGTTTATTCTTTCTACAATAACAATTTATATCAAAAAGCATTTACTTCAAACGCAACACAAAGGATTCAAATAAACAGCAACAAAAGCAACATCAATAAAAGGATGGAAAAATAAGGTCATTTTTTCATTCTTCTTTTTAAATTCGATCTATCCGTGTAACTCCTGTTTTCTGGCAGACTGCCAAGGGGAGGCCAATATCTCTCTTGAATTTTCTTCACTTGTGTTACTAACAGAGTTGCCAATATTCACAATTTCATAATATTATTACAGGAAATGAATTCGAAAAACAATAGAAAAACATTTGGATTCAAGTAATATATTCTGGAGTTCAAAACGGGATAGAAGTGCAACTAAGGAAACATGCAATCGCCTGCGAAAATTCTTTCAGACAAAATAATCCTGTTTCGTAAAAAAAAAAATCCATGTAGGTTATAGATATTGTTAAGTAGATCTTGTTTCCCTTTTGAGAAAAAAATACCACATTTAATTTACTTAACTCAATTGTTCTTTTGTAACAGTTATCAGAGAAGCGCGTTATATACTCGATTATGAACTTCAAATTCAGCACATTCTTGCTAAGAATAAGTTGAGTAATCACAAATGTATCATTCTGATTCATGCGAAGAACATCTCTAAAACATGACTTTCCAAAAACTCAAATATTGTTATAAACAGAAGATTCGAGAAGCTGCTTGATTAGTTTGATATAAAAATTAAGTTTCCTCTACTTTTTTCAATCCCATCGTTCATTAGTCAGCGAAATATAATAGAACATTGGGTGATTTCTTCCACCGTAAAATGATGTGATCAAGCAGTTATGAATATGTTAACTTTCACGGGAAATAACTTAGGTTTCTGTTACAACTATTGAAAGGTTTTAAATAGTATATGTCTAACGAAACACGGACACTATTTGAATGCACTTTTCTGTTAACGTTACAGTCTGACCTATCAGTATAGACCATGGTTTTACTGTACTATTGTTTTTGTATACATATGGAAAATTTTGTGTAAGGGAAAACTTTCAGGAAATGTTCCTCTGAGTATTTTCAGATTCGAGAGCCTTATTGGTTCAGGAAATACCAACAGTGTAGCCCTCATATCACGTATTGTTTCAATCCAACCATGTTCTCTGAAAGTAATATATAAACCCGTCCACATCTTCAGATTTAACCGAGCTATACTTTTCGAGAAATAATACCTTTGAGTATCTCAAACTATGAGTGTTTCAGCAGATTTGAGTAATACCTTTTATAAAAAGTTGGCTGTGCTAAAAAAATAATGTGTGACAGGTGCTGAAAAAAAAAATTGCCTGTGCTGCAATAATATTGCTGACATGAGTCTTTTTCGGTGCTGAAACTGTTTAATTCAGTGCTACAAAATTATATGTTCCTTGAAATCTCTTGAAAAAAAAAAAAATGATGCTTATAATTTCTGAACCTTTACTATTCGGCTAAAAAAATGCAGGTAGCAGAATTTTCGCTAACTTAATAAAGCACAAAATTTTAAGAAACTCGTAAGTTAACAGATTTTTTTTTCACTTTAGATGCAGAACCTAAGCAAACTTATATGGACAATTATGTAAATAAGCATTATTTTTGGTCACTTTACCACTCTAGCTACACTACTATTCATAATTACATTGGGTGTTCTAACAATATAAGTATTTTGAGTGAGTTTTTCAACCATCGAAAAACTTGGCAATCCTGCTTTCTTGAATGGTGCAGAGCGAATAAGGGGGACATGCTATATTGTTTCTTCCATTTACGAATCAAACATGTGTTCTACCAATTCCTTTAATTCGATTCTGATAAATCTTTAGTATATATGCTTATCAGATGCAACATGAGGAACGGTAACTGCTTCTTCTAGTGGAGTGTGCTCGATGAAATGGAGAAATTTGTTGGTGAAAGAATATATAGGTGGAAAATCCCATTTGAATTCGAATATCAGCTGTAGAAAAGAAAGAAGTTTTTCAGATAGCTTTTGCTGCAAGTTCACAAAAAATGAACTTATACTGAACGTATTGTATAAGCTCCTATATATTTTTCTAATTTATAAGAATAACTTTACTCGTCGTTTTATGCTGATATTTGTATAAACTGAAATGCTTTGTTATTTTAACTCTACCCATACTGAAAATAAACTTGTTGTCTCATATTACATCTCAACTCAAAATTTTTGTCCTCACTATATAGTAAATGATAAACCAATGAACGCGTACTTTACATCTTTCAGAGAAAAATTAGTAAAATATTCTTGGAGTAAATTATTGTTTAAAGAGAACTACAACCTTACAGTATACGTTACTTATATACTCATTTATAGTCTTTCCACTTACAAACTGAAGGACATGAGTGAGAAATAAAGTACATACGTAGCATACTTCACGGATACCTCAACTGAGAAATTCAATTCTAACTTTCTAAACATTAATGTTACTAATGTGTAAGAACTATTAATATACATCCTGACGTAAATATTGAACCTCTTTAAGATAAAATTGCTGTAATTATATTACGGAATGGATTCAGCAGTATTATATCCACTTTATCCAGATCTTAAGATTCAAGATATTTTCAATATAGAACTATATGCTTCACATAATTGTTAGATTTTCGGAGATTCAGTGGCTTTTCTTGAGAATAATTCTTTTTCAAAATTATGGATTAGACGACTTCAAAACACAGTAAAATACTGGATTGACGTTTCGTTTGCTATTTTATATAGCAAACGAAACGTCAATCCAGTAGTTTATTGTGTTTTGAAGTGGTCTAATCCATAATTTTGAAGATGAATTATCATTAGGGTATAGGAAATTGTCAGTGGGTCATCACCAAACACCAAACTTTCATCCAGTAACTAACATGGCCCACTAATCCAAGTGAACCATTTTGTCAGTTTGGTCTGTGGGTCAATGGTTCAAGGGCCAAACTATTTTTAACAGCATAACTATAATTAAGGGTTTTGTAACAGTTAAAGGTAGTCAAAAATCGGTCCAGAAAATATCATACTTTCAATCATTTCACCATACAAATAAGTCCGTCCTTCTACCCCCAGCACCTTAGCGTCACGCCCAAAAAGCCCTCAGAAACACTCAAAAACGACATCGGTCAGCCAATCAAAATGCGCCATCAGAAGTCCTTGTTAAGAGTTGGAATGAGAATACGAAAAAGATATCTTCCGAAATAAAACCTAAATAAATAACAGATAATTTTATTTTAATACTGACGTACTATAGCAAATTCTCTGCTATTTCTATACTGAAAGTAAGGTAAATGATCATTAGGAATTAATTGTTTACAAATATCTCTTCTATTCACAAGACTGTCACTTCCAAGACGTTTTATTCCTTCAAATCTATTGCAGCTGATTCATGATGACTGTAGAAGAGAAACAAATCTTTAATAGCGTACTGTGCTACATGGTGGCAGCATGATCACGTATAGTTCATAGGACTGAGTAAAGTGTTCTCTGGTGTACGGATCGAAAATTAATGCTGAATAAAGTTGATTACAAAAGTGGGCCATGAACATTTTATTTTTTTATGTTTGGAGAAAGATGGCTTTTATGAAACATGTGAAATGAGTAAAATCAGAAATTGATCACTTCCTGGTAAAATTTAATGTTGTTTGGTATGGAGGCCCAAATGTGTAATAGAAATTTAAATTAAGAAATATATTTTAAATATTAAATGTAAATAGTAAAACAGAATTCTCATATTAAAATATGGAATTTTAAACTAAATGAATGGCAATTAAATACAAAAGTAAAGTTTCAAAATGAATTTTTTTATATAAAATTGATTCTCATATTTAATAATCTGTCATAACGTTTAATATTTCTAAATAAAACTAAACAATAATATTCTGAATGTAGGCTAAAGGCCAAAGTTTCCGGCAATTTGCTCTTATCCTCTTTTGAAAGATGCCACTATGGCAACGGTGTGGCAAACATTCTCCGCCTCCTCGTGCCCCCTAGAATCCCTCCTACAACTGCGGTTAGCAGAAGACGTTTTTCCGATTGTTGACAACCTTTAAATATAGGCAACAATTTGATTTAAAAAAAGTTTGTGACTATTACTACCGTCTATTCGTTCATGAATATTTGATGAAGTGTCTCACTATATTCTGAAGTGTTGTAGGATCTGATGTTGCATACAATCAGTACAAATTAATATTTAGTGGGCGTATATTATATATAAGAGATATAGTAGACGTAATATAGAGCATATGGAGGATGCCAGAATATTTATTATTATTACTGTATACCACCTGAATAAGAATGACGTGGTCTCCAAGTCTGCGTTTCTTTAAGTTAAGCCAAACTAGTAGCCTTCAAAGCTAAAGATGATCAAATCGAGACTTAACTCCTGTAATTGGACTTAACTCTCATTTCGTGTAACTCCAGAAATAGTATCTCTGCAAAGTTTGGGATTCACTATAGCGTAACAAATAACTGTGCTGTGCAAGATTGACATATTAATAGACCTATGTTGCACAATCATATTGCTTTTCTTTTCAACTAAAAAAAATTGACTGATGACTGTATAATAAAGATAACTAAATGGAAAAAAAATCTCGTGATATTTAATTTTTGTTTGTCATAATTCATCAATTGGTCTGATGAAGAAAATATTTAAAGGGTTACTTGCAGCTAAATTGACTTTTCTGATATTATAACATAATATTAGACTTCTTGACATAAATAACTCATATTATTTTTCTTACCTCCCGAAAATCACCGGTTGTGAAGATATTTTTTTAGAAAATGCAAGGAAGTAAGCTGTAAGGTAGCGGAGCAAACGTGGCCCAAAACAAGATGAATAAAATGATTAATTTGCATTATTTTTACGTCACTTTTGCTACTACTTAATAGGTATGTGTTCTGATATATGTTTTTCATATGATAGCGAAATTAAAAAGGTCGCTTTGTGCTACCTTGTGGAAAATCTATCGACTATATGAACAGAAATATCTCTTGATCCGTTGGGTCAAAAATTGTCAATCTTTTTGCAAAAATTCTTTAATAATATGAGGTACACGAAAATCACAGAAAACCGGAAATTCATTATCTGCAGGTAACCCTTTTAAATGATCCTTACAAGGGTAAACTTTCTTAAAACAAAAGTGGATGATTCAAACTCTTAATTTGTTCGAATTAGAAGTAATTTAGTTAGTTTCATATTATTACTATTATCTGGTATAGCAACCCTGCTGATTAGTTGTGTTGGGGGAACGATAAACTAAGTGGAGGGGGAATATGATGAAGGAATATGAAAGGAAAATATATATTTGTGCTGCTGTTATGGAGATTAGTGCATATAGTGGGATCATGTCGTCACTTATTCTTACTAAGTGGAAATAGTTTGACTTGTTGAATGGAACTTCCTAAAATTGTTTTGTGTTCGGTATACATTTTATCTGTCAGTTATTCTTCCCCCTAATATTATTTCTTCAGGTGAGAAAATTAATTAAGGGTACAATTTTAATTTCATTAAAAAATAGAATACATTTTAAGATATTGTCAAATCTTACAAAATTAATTTAAATAATTTTAACAACCCTAGATTCATTAATTCTGTTGTCTTGAATAAGAATACTGTTAATATTCATTCCAATAATGTACTTTGGTGTTTCCTGTGATCCTAACAAAATAATAAGTACACCCTAATTCTGTTTTGCATTAATGACAGAAAAGAGTAATGATTGAGGTAAAACATCTTCTGCCATACCAGAGTTGGAATGGGTCACCATTTTTGGGTGGATCATGGGTCACCCATGACACATGGGTTACTTTGGGGTCAGTGGGTCATGGTTCAAAATATTTTTGACCCATTCCATCTCTATGCCATACTACAGTAGAAACAAAAATATAATTTCTACATTTTAACATTTTTAAGACTTGGCGTAGTAATCATTATGTTACCCAATATTTCCATATATAACAATATTTTTAAAGGGATTATAATGCTAGAAAATAACTGACGAGTACTTTTACAAATACCTAAATTATCACCTTTAATAATAATATCATTACAGCGCAGTACTACTTACGATAATCAGAAAAAAAAATCGAGACACAGAAAATGTAATGTTCTTTATGAAAACCAGTTACCTCTTGAAAAAAAAGCTTCTCTCACTGGACGAGTGGAATTTACTTCCTCCTTTAGTTTTCCGTATCGAGAGAAATCTCAAACATAGTTATCTCGTTTCCCATTATAAATGTACCTTTTCTCCGATTTATTTTATGATTACGTAAAGATTATGAAAATAGTTTTTGGGTGTTTTGTATAAAGAGTACGGAGATGCTGTTTAAGAATTCCTATTATGCTATCGCTTGTTCACCTTGAAGTACGAATTGCTAAATCGTGATCATGTAAATGTGAAGTAAAGCAACCTACTGAAAATAGCACCACTTACAAGATGACAAGGTGGGAGGAGGCATGTTTAACGTGTGTGAGGTACATTTAAAATAGTGTTGTGTTCAAACGCTGCTGCTAAATGCTGATCTAGGTTATGTTATTTCGGCATACTTATAAAAGGGGTAAGCTTATATCGTATTGCATTTCTAGGAGAAAAGCTGAAAGTAGCTCTAAATTAAAAATTACTATAAAAATGTTTGTGGGTTTCAATTTTATTTTCCTTTTTGTTTCTGCATATAATTTTATTACATTTTATTTATTTGAGCCATCAGTATAAACTGTATTTTTGTTACTTCGGGCATCTTTCTTTGAGTTTTAATATTAGTGTGAAAACGTGTAAAAATAATTTTCAACTAATCATTTTATTGGCGCATCTGGAGAATATGTGCAATAAAAAGTTTCCCAATTTTATCTAAACATGACTGCATGAGACCAGATTTTTTTAAGTCTAAAGAACATGGAAATTTATGGTATATTTATCCTGGTGGCGATAGTTTGAAGTTGCGTAATGGAAAATGAAGTATGTCGTAATAATCGAAACATTTCAGTTCTTCCCGAAAATCAAATATTTCAAAATTTTTCTGCCAAAAATAACCAATTTATTCATGAAAAATGGAGAAAATATTTTCTTACATAAGTCAACTTATGATTTTGAACGTCGTCCCCTTCGATTTTTCAGTAAACGCCACAGATGTTTCACCGAGGGTATCCGTCATTATAACTTGCTTTTGTTACCATTTGTTTGTGACATTGTGATTGCATGTTTTTATGTTGACAAAAAAAATTGATGAGGTGATTAAATTATTATTAAGTATATAGCGAGAACTGAGTGTTGTTGCTGAAAACTGTATGAATCTACCATGAGGAAACTAATGAAACATAAATTATGCTGATTTTATACTTCAACATCTATATTCAACTATCGGTGTAAAGAAAAAAAAAAACTGTCGTATGCCGACCTACGAATGGTAGGTACCGACGTTCAATTCTTCAACCACGTTGTTACATACAATAAACTGCAGCAGATTACTAAAATTTTGAAATTATTGTACGAGTTTATTTGGCTCGTTAATTGATGAAAGTATCAATATGGAATAGCTTTTTCATTGAATAATTAAGCCATTCCTCTGTATAAAGCGAGTTTATTCGTATTTTGACATATGATGTTTCGAAACTATATCAGAAGTTAAACATCTAAATAAAAGAAAAATTACGATTATGAATATGTGAATTATAAGTTAGAATAAGAAATGAATCAAAATTATCCAT
>JAQIWE010003420.1:0-11834 GCA_034698565.1 Campodea plusiochaeta | reverse complement strand
TATATGATACTGTGCCATGAATATTTTGTAACCCCAGAATGTCAAGGTATAATTCACATTTACCACAAGCGAGGTAGGTTTTTCCGCGTTTAGTACAACATGATATTTCTACAAATTAATTGTATTGTATAGAGATGTTGCGATATCAATGATGATATACCCTTCAATTGAATAATATATATCTTGATTACATATGAAGGATTCGTGTTTTCAAATATTTCAAGGCCAAGTAATGCACACCAATGTCTCTAATAAATTCATTGTAATTGACACAGTCATTTACAGGAAGAATTTGCAAATCATATCTTCTGAAAAACCAAAACCTATAAATGTCACAATTTCCCACCAAATACGAAATCCTAAGGATAAAACCCAAAAAGGATAACCAAATATCCAATGTTTCATTATTGAAAATGCAAATTTTGTATCGTGCGTGACTCACTATACAAACGCAAATTCCATTGCAGAAGTAAGTGCAATATAAAAAGTGCAAAGTAATGGTAAATTCCAAAAGTAGTGCATGGCGTCAGCAGAAATAGATTTTAATCTTCGTAGGGGGTGCGAATGGAGGAATCCCCATCAAGCGAAATCAAATGAATTCAATGCTACATCATTATTGATGCCAAGAAATGACGTGTTCCAATCAGGTATGATTTGTGCCGTTTACATTTACATACTGCCATACAAATGATTACTCATTTACGTGAAACACTTGTCATCGTAGTGGAAGATTTATCAGACGCAAAGGAAATAAAGAAATATACCGATGCCTAGTCAATATTAAAGATTATTGAATGACTGTATAAATCTGAAATAACTGCATTTTAATGAGAAACTAACGAAACATCAGCACTAAGAGCAATGTCAAATAAATAAAGACTAAATTGTTTAAAGTATTCAATGTCAAAACTGATTCGCAGTTTTCGATAAGCTTCCAAAGGCACCAAAGCATTTCTTCTCTTAGAGATAATTATTAAATCTCCAATTTCTGTAAAAGTTACTAAAAGAAATTAATTTTCCTGAAATGTCACCTTTGCAAAAATTACTAAACCTCTGAGCCTTTCATAATTTTGAAGCATAGTTTTAAATTTTATGTATCTCTATATTGTTCCATTTTTACAAAAAAAAAAAAAAAAAAAAAACTTTTTGGTTCTATTGTAATTTCTTTTACCACACCAGGTATTATGAAGATGTTCAGTTAGCATTTTATATATTTTATTACTTAAACATTAATATTACTACATGGAAGAAGATAGAAGAATAAATTGGAGTAAAAGGGAAAATTTGCTTTCTTGAATGTTTCGTTATAGTCTATTTTTCAATGAAGTTTCTGAGTTTATTATTATTATTGTTTTAAGTATGACTCCCCATATTAAACTTATTGGATCTATGCAATATTATTTTCCTCTCGCAAAAATATTATAGATATTCCCGTTCACTATACAAATATTTCTTGCTGAATTGCTAATATTGTATGTATCATGGGCCAACGGCTTCTTTACATCAAAATAAAAACATGTATTATTATACAAATATTTAGTTACAATATAAGTTTTTTTACAGTTAAAAAAAGATTCTAAAATAATGTTATTAATAAAAAGTTTCTTAATAATTAACTGCTGCATATAGTAAAAGTTGAAATTTGTAACAATGCTGCTTTTCAAACTTATGACATTTTTATTTGCACATTTCATTACATGCCCAAGATTCCCTAAAAAATTAATGAATTGAACTTGAACTTTTTGGAATTGAACTGCTTTGCGTATTATTTCTACCAGAACTAAACTTCTTACGTTCAAATGTTTTACTACAACCTACCACAGAACTATACGCTCTAGTATATTGCTTCGGAAGCATCTCCTCATGTAACAAATCATTTAAGAATGTGATTACTATTATTATACTATTGACGGAGGAAATCTGCAGAGAAGAAAATTCTTTAAGATTGCTTTTCAATGTAAATAAACGATTATGTAATGAAAGGTTGCTTCTGTGACATTAAGAATGACATATACGAGGGTGCAGAACAGAAATCACGATAATTTTTTGACGCCGAGCCAACTATAAATTAATATCCCATAAAAAAAACTTATTATTATTGAATATAAGAAAATTCTTGAGTCTTCAAAAGACGAAAACGTAATATTCTATTGTACCTTTTTCCTAATGTAACTTGACAGAAGATTTGTAATTTGGTTTCGAATAATTTTTATTTTTTCATAGGCCTTCCCAGCATGTTCGACTACCAGTTTTTCTATGTGCAGTTGAATGGTGTACCAATATTCGGGAGCAATACAGTCTTATTTTCCTAACGTAGGCATACAGGGAAAACTCAAAAACACAGCCGGAAAACGCAAAAATGTACGTCGAACGAAAACTCAAAAATAAATCGAACGAAAACGCACATATAAATCGAACAAAAATGAGAAACATTTTTACAGTATAACGTTTTTCTGGCAATAGATATTGCACGGTACCGAAAGGCAGGGTTTTCATATTTTCCCCCTTCTCGCTATCTAAATCTAAAATAATATATCTAATATCGCTAATTAAATCTCGCTATCTGAAATTCTGAATTCGTCATTTTTCGGCTATTACAGCGTATTAAAGTGTATATTGCATAGTAAATGGAATAATGTGAGTAAATTGTAAATTCGCATGCAAAACAACAGGAAGTATTGGTGCCAGTAATCTTAAACAGATTCAAAAAAGTACGGTAACTAAACTCATAGAAAACATAAAAAACATTAATGTTATGTCTTGCTTTCATATGAATGAATAAAGATTTTAAAAGCAATAAACTTGATCATACTGTTTACTACAGTCGTTTTATATTATAATTATTAAATCATTGACAGAATGTTGTTATTTTATAACATGTTTATAGTATTATGAATTCATAGACGCCCTTGATTAAAAATATCTTCAAGATTTTTTCTTTCTTTTCGAATTAAACATAAAATTCTTCTTTTTCACATTTTGAACAGGAAGAAAACGTACTTTTAAAAAAATGTATTTACATTATGATTTATGCTGTGATAAAATATCGATATTTTCAATAAAATTTTACCAATAACTTTATTAGATTCTAAAAGTATTAGAAACTGAATTTAAAAAACAAAATAATAAATATTTGATTTACTTAACATCATTTTGTCTTCCTGTTCATTATGACACTGACGAGTGAATACTCGTATCCACCTATATCATATTTATAATTTATATTTGAATTGTCTAACTTTTGAGCTGTCAGGTGCGAATATAGTATCACATAATGACATTGACATTCACATTAATATAATTCTTTGAAATGATACCTTGAAATGATTGGCAATGAACAGCAGTATAACGTCTGAGGCGCCATTCGAGCCAAAGGGCGGGAAATTCAACATCACGCTAAAACTCTATTAATCTGATAAGTCTATTCGTCGCCAACGTATTTTACCCATCCCTCATTCATTCGACTTTATTATGATGATGAAATTATAATTTAGTGTTCAAATGAAATAAACAATTCCGGCTGTATTTTACTGGAATCTATGTCACGTGTATGCACTATTTAGGGTTGCCAAGTGTCTCCCGATTTGTCAGGCTGATTTGAGTTCTCGTATCGTATTTTACGATGTTGGTTACTGCATGATGCTATTACTTATTTTATTATAGATTCTAATAAAATTAAAACTTTAGATTTATAAGTTACAGATGTCGGGGTTTATTATCACTAATTTTATAAGTGTTTGTCTATTACATTTACATAGTGATTAAAAAATCTCTCATATAAAAAAAACAAAAAGATAACGTCTTTTTTTTTTTTTTTTCAGGCTTCTTATGATTTTTATTTGATTTGTATATTTTCACCTTTTCCCTGTACACTCGTACATTCTGTTTCCAACAGTACGTCAGTTGGAGAAATGGCCCGCTGGCCCTACAGCACTCTGAATATAACCCTTCAACAACAATAAGAAAAATGAATGTCCAAATATAAGAAAAGAGTGAAATGAATATGTGCGTGCAGTTAGGCAGCATTGCCATTTTTGCCATATGACTTCGCAAAATAAATTACTAAGCAAATAATGTACATCCCAGATATCCCGATTTCCAACCTCGGGATTTGGCAATCCTACCACATAGACTGTTTCTGTGTAACCTATAGAGAAACATTAATTTCATCACCAAAACCAGCATTACATTCATTTGGCTATTTATATATCATTTGTGTAATTTTTATTTCAAAATAAAATAATTTTTGGCACTCCAAATCCCATACATTTTGTTATTATTTGTTTCGAAGTAAGAGTCGCTATAATTTGGCGTATTTATACTGTTGTTCTCATTGGCTAGTGAAGAATGTAGTTGGAGGTTTTGCCAATCAGATAAAAGACATGAATTAGAACTGACGTAATATTTAATTCTTCTCTGACTGGAAAGAATGGATAGAGCAACTAAAAAACAATTGTGTTCTTCTAAGGGTGTCGCTGTCGGCACATTATTGCCTCATTTGTATTACTTCATTTTCCAAGATTATTGTTTATATAAGAAGGTTCCTCAATTAATTTATTATTTTGGGAAAACTGTATTTTTATTTATTTTATTTACGAGAAGAATAAATCTGCTTGAAAGTACCAAGATTTTTAAATTAAAAAATTGAAAATTATGAAATTGCAGGAATCTGTAATTTGTATTTATTTCGGATTATTATTTTTATATATAAAAACAGTAATTCCTGACAAATATTGTATTAATAAAAGCCTTAATAAATTATTCAATTCAATCTTTAGCACAGTCCCTATTGCGCAGCCCAATATTTTGTGCTATAATGAACCAAAATTCATTTCTCTTGCTGAATAATCGAAAAAATAGTAATAACGATATTCCAGTAGATTTAAAGAACTCTACGCAAATATCAAACTAAACTTATTGTTATAATATTGTCAGTATTTTGTATTACAAATTATGAAGAAGAAATGCAGCTCATGCAATTATATGAAAAGATAACATTCATAAAGTCATTTTAAAAATATGGAAGGTTCCTTATACTTTATAATTTAAAACAAAAGTATAAGAACTTCCAAAATATTTTGAATGAACTGGAAAGAAAATGAGATAACATTCTTTTGCTCCTAATACCACCTTTAATAAGGATTGTAAAATGTTATTTCCTAAATGTAAATCGTGTTTTGAATTTCTTCTCTAACTGTTAGCACTTGTTAACCTTTGTGAACGTGATGTTTAATATTATTGGCTGTTTATGACTTTGTTTACGTGATTGTCATTGGGATATAATTGCCCTGCAAAATCGTAACACGGAGAAATCATGCCTTCGACACGATCTTTGAAAGAAAATCCACGTACGCTAAAGGTTGCATTTCCTAATTTGTTCCTCTCTATAATTCAATACATTATCGTGAGAAAGCAACTAATTATTTTCTGTCACAAGATATGGTTAGCAAGTAAATAAATAATAATGCTGTCGAAACAGTTTTTTTATTCTGCTTTATTAAAAAGTTGGCACTTTAAATACTGAACAACAATATTATTATAAAGATATGAGCTAACAATTTATACGTAAGTGATAAATTATAAGTTCGTGCAATGTAAGGTTTTAATAAAATTATTAAAATATAATGAGCATGAAATGAGCGGAATATACTAATAATTGTTAAAAATCTCTATAGGAGTACCATGATCAATATATGAAGCCATAAAATGGTATTAAATCGTTCAGAATTCTGGCTGCAGTTGTGATTTTGCTGCTTTATCGTATTATTTTATAATGTTCTTTATTCATTAAAGAGGCAATAATTTAATTTTAAATATTACCTCAAAATATAAATAAATTAATTTTGTGATATTATTATCAGAGAATAGCAAATCACCTATATGAATTCTAATGCACAGTGAGTTGTAATATTTTAATTATGAGAACAAATTTCTTGTATAGCAGACTAATATTGAAGAAAAAATACACACATTATTTCACTCAGATTCTTCTTTACTTCTCAAACGAGCTTCCTTTCAATGTATTAAGTTACTGTACCGTTAACCGTTTATTGGTAATAATGAAATCATGCCGAGTTATAACTGGAAAAAGGTTAACTCTACCACCCTACGTGAACCCTGGGTTGCTAGCAGTAATTATTTCCAACCCTTCAGAAAATAAGTAATTATTGAAACCATATTTCACACTAGTCTGTTGAGGATTGAATGACTTTGTGAAGATCCCAAAGGTGTTAATATAACATATCAAATTTAGAAAGAGGATACTTTTTTTTTATCATTGAACGTTTGTTACCCTTCTACTGGACATTCGATTAGAACCATAACAATACAATACTACGAGTATATTCTGACTTCTGAAAAGAAATATGCAGTTATTTAAAAATTAGTGCATCCACTTTTAAAGTTTAAAATTTAAAATTTTTCCTTTCAATTTTGATTTCGTTTTCTCTCGCAAGAAAAAGCACAGATTATCTCAGAAATTTAAAAAATCACGGCAAAATTATATCTATATGATAATAATAATTTAAACAGTGCTGTAAAATTATTATCACAATGTAAGTTAATGTATTTGAAAATCATTTGATGTATTTTTTTCAATTAATGTGCAATAAATAATTTGCGAAATTATGCGAAATATTATTATTAATATTTTAATGTGTGCTACACATTTAGTGAAGACTTGAAAATTTGGTGTTAAAAAATGAAACTGGAATAATACAATACTGTAAGAATAATTTCTACCTGATTTTGGAATAAATTTTTTCTTATGCCAGTAAACAAGAATAATATAAACTGTAGAAATATACGGCGAATTCAATATTAAATTCAAACACAGATTTTTCACAGAAGAAGGTTTTGAAATAATAATAATAAAGTTCTCAAAATACTTGTTAGAATTTTGTACGCCTGTATAATTCTATCTGGGTGTGAATTTGAACTGGATGAAATTATGTACTTAACGAATCTCATGTGTTCTTTCGTAAGATCAAAAACAAGTGTCTGACCAAAGTGTGAAAATATTTCTCATATGTTTCTTGAGACATAGACTCAACACTTGCATGCCAGAGAATAAAAAGGCACCTTTCCAACTGCCCCATATTTACGGAACTATAAACCTCACTATCATTAATTTTCATGATTCATCTTACATTTATCATCGTTCACTCCACTCTGGATTTCTAAGTTTCATAATTTGGGATATTTTAATAGTATATTGTAAACTGCATTAATTTTGAATTGAAATTCACTTATAATCGATTGAATAGAAGTATAATCGATTGAATAGAAGTATAATCGATTGAATAGAAGTATAATCGATTGAATAGAAGTATAATCGATTGAATAAAAGTATAATCGATTGAATAAAAGTATAATCGATTGAATAAAAGTATAATCGATTGAAGATTAACTTAGGTAGATAAACTCTCAGAAGATAAGTTCTGTCGCCATGTCAAAAATACATAATGGCAAAATTTAAAAGTTGTAATATAGTCATCCGTTTATAATTACATTTTCGTCAGTGTAAATTATTGTTATATAGTTCAGATATTTTAAAACTGATTAGTTAATTAAGTATAAGATCAGTTATCCTTTTTTTAAAGTTAGAACGTACCACCATGATAAAAAAAATCTTTCTCATTAGTCATTACTTATGTATTCCCTGCAATTTTTTTTTCTTGATTTGTAAAATTAAAGAAGACGAAAAATGAATGAATTAATTAAACCTACAGATATTTTATTGTTTTTTTCTGTCTTATTCAAAATCAATTTTATTCGAATTGTTAAATTTTAGGTGTTCACAGAAATATAAAACAATGATAATATAATCATTTTTACAGCATATTATACGATAAACAATCATACAACATTCGTTATATTTAGACCATGGATATATATCATATTTATATATACTCCAGAAGATAGCAGTCAGACATCAACACATGGCTTTCTTGGAATCTTGAAGATATTTTCATAATCAATGTAATGTATATCATTCAATTGATTGGGGCGCCAAGAAACTGCTAACTGTCGGCTGAAATGACACGAATGAATCAAACAAGCTTATTAGGCTTAACAAGATTGCAATACAGACATCAAAGGTGTGTATTACGCACCATTGTTCGCGCCATACAATAACGAAAACAGAAAGTTTAGAAGAATATCCTAACTGACAGAATATAACGGAAGAAATAATAAGGAGTCACCACAGTCAGTTGGAAATACGCCAAATTTATATGAAAGAAGAAAAAGACCTGTTGGAAAATATTAATAAAAAAAACTAATTCGATTACAACCATTGGAATTCTTTTTGTTTTTTTTCTCTGTCTTTCCAAAGTTGTTCCAACTAATTTGATTACAGTCCAATTAAGTATTGATAATGAGCGTTTGTTGACAACCTAAAAGCTAATTTCGTGTGGTGACAATTCCAATGCTTGTTTTAGGAAGTGAGAAGCAGAAATAAACAAAACTGAATGTTTGGACATTCCAATGGAAATGTCACTTAGTAAATAGTATATCTGGATTATCACAAATGTAGAAGGTGTGCCAAGCTGTGGCTCATACTTACAATTACTTACAATTACAAATATTTGGCTTGCATCTGCGATGGTGCGTGCTCTCGACTAAACAGGAATTAGACAAGTAAAGCTCACGATGAATCATCTTTATGCTGCACTGGAATGAAGTAAATATCAGGTAAAAATGGACTTTTATAAATAGATTTTAACGGATTTCAGAGGAATTACACGTTCCTACCACGGTGCTCAACAACTTCTGTACTGATGGTAGTTTCTTGAAGAGAAATTCGAGCAAATATTTGCAACGTAAGATGTAGTCCATCCACTTGCATTTATAATAAATCTCAAATCAGTGCAGCAATCAATTTATTGTTTATCTTTAACAGGGTTCGGTACAAAAAATGGCACCACTGTTGTAAATGGAATATTTTCTGAAATACTAAGCTCGAAACGGGATTTAAAACCCAGTGGAAAGAGAAAATCTTTATTTTTCTATAAAACTAAGTATTAACAGAAAACAATATTTTTATAAATATTTACCATTTAACAATTTTTTGGTTTATAATAGCAGCCTGTAATTTGCCGTATTACCATTTTTTCATGGTTTCCAAAATGTAATCCATCTAAAAGGGAGACATGCTGTCAAGGATAGAGATTGTTCACAGGCTGCTATTTCAAAACCTGTTAAGAAAATATGAGGCATATCATAGTTTTTAGTGCTATACAATTACCTTTTAGTTATCACGCCGTAGCGGCCATAGTACGGCTCGAATTATTACAAAACCATACATTTTGAGAGAGAGAAAACGATTCTCTTTCCATTGTTTTTTTTAAATCCAATTTCTATCTTTAACATTTCAGAAAATATTCCATTTGCAAAGGAGTTGCCATTTTTTGGCCCACCCTGTATATTTTATTCATTTGTTTTTATATGGTGGTAAATTTTCAGGCATTTTAAAACTTTTATTAATCAAGAATAATGTGAAACTACCTTATATCAGAATCAAAATAAAATCAATCAGTTTATCAATTATTGATCTTTACAATGTTATATGTTGAATATTTAAATTTGAAAATTTTACAATAATTACTAGTTACTAAATTATAACATTCTGCTATATTTCTACCATTATTTCAGAAATCGAAATTCCTGGATTTTAGAACACGTAAATAAAATATTGATTTCGTAGCTAAAAATATTAAATATACATTTTTCAATATTAATGTTATCACTACTAAAAAAAATCTCTATTTGTTTTTGGGAAACATCAATAACACTCTCTTAAATTGTAACTGAAAACGGAAATAATTATTCATAATAAATAATTACGTAAATATTCCCGATGAAACAGATTTATAGAATGATAAATGAAAAGTCATCAATATAAGAATATTTACTTGTATAATAACTCATATCAATCTAATATATCCTCGAATATATCCTTCATACAAAACTAAATCTCTTATTCCCAAATACGTTCCCTATACTACTTTCACAAACCTCTGAAACAATTGCTATGCGTAAAACGTTTATCCAGCAATTTACAACAGGAAAGAACAAAAGCTTTAATTTTATTCAGTAGTCTGCTGGCATTGAATACACCTTCCGTATATGCCTGGGTCTTTTACGTCAAAGATTATAATAATTACCATATTATATGTAATTATCATGAATTAGCATATTGAGCTCTTTCGGTATTAATTTTCTCTTTTCCAATTTAGAACACCCTTTTCCTCTTTTTTGTGTGCCTAACTTCCATGAGCTTCAAAAGTGGCTTATGATCCGTATCCTTAAAAAAAAGTACCCGGCGCCGAAAAAAGTGGAATCATATATCGTTGGCGCCATCAGGAGCAAGTTGTAAGGTGTCGTAAAGGGTGGTTTCACCTCATCATATTAAAATTACATGCTCCCCCACTTTTCATACCACTTCAAATAATAAATATATATCATTTCAACATATTTCTGCAAAGAAAATTTGTGTCATTCTTCCTGTCTGCGTTTTGATTCTTCTAATTGAATTTTTTTTTCTTTCGTAATATATTACTGGTTATGGTAGTATTATAGGTGAAGACGGAAAGGCGATGTCATTACGTGAATATCTTGCGTTTTTCCCTATCAGTAATAATAATTTGATTTCTTTAACAAAGGGCAAGGTCAAAGTGAAATCATTTCCATTAGTAAAGTTGATATGGGTTTTATTTCTTGCGTTATAGTGTTTTATTTGCATGAGCCATCCATTATTGTGAAAGAGTTTCAATATATGCAGTACGTCATAATTCTTATATATCAAATTTTAATAAGATCATTTTATTAGGTAAAATGTGTTATACATAAATACTAAAAATATTTTTAGTTATTGGTACCTTTACAATCACAGATTATTATTATTATTATTATTAAAAACATAATTTAATGACAAAATTTAAATTAATTCACAATTATTTTCTTCATTTGGAATGCGAATAAGACTTTTGGTACAAAATAACATGGTACAACATAATTCTACTTCTATATAGTGTTAATTAATAACAATAATGTGATGAACGGTTATAGTTATGCGTTATTTGGGTAATCCTTATATCTGTCGAACAAGTTCCGCTAAAAATAATGTGTTATCATAATTATTTCACAATATTGAAAGAAAAAAATGTTATGTTATAAAACTCTTATTATGGAATCTTCTAAAAAAAGCATTCTTTTTTTATAAATATGACATCCGTTATATAATTTTCATTCGTCATAACAGAAGTGAGAATTATTCAACTTCCGAGTTCCAATATGATATCAATTTCACACATCAGTACATTTCTTCTTCTGTGACCCGTAAGCATAAATTCCAATTGGAACTGACCTATATAAATATTCCTTATCTTCGAACATTATTTTCGATTTCAATAAGCAATAAATATCGCAGATGACGCGTTTGTCGTATAAAATAGATAATCTGACGCATATTTATTTTATTCCTGTCAAAAAAATAATTCTGTACTAAATTCTTGAGCTAACCTTTGATATATAGACTTGTTTTATTATTGCAATATACGTACAAAGAACAAATCAGATTAATAGTGACTTCTTTATAGAATAGAATTGTATCAAATAGGTCGATTAATTATGTATAGCTATATGATTATATTGATCATTCTAAACTTTTGTGTTAGCGGAAATTGACGCCTGTATTTAATTGGGGTAAGTAATATTTTTTTATTTCTAAACAGAAAACGATTCTCTTTCCATTGTTTTTTTTTAAATCCAATTTCTATCTTTAACATTTCAGAAAATATTCCATTTGCAAAGGAGTTGCCATTTTTTGGCCC
>JAQIWE010003419.1:0-11835 GCA_034698565.1 Campodea plusiochaeta | reverse complement strand
GATCACAATCCGTTTACGTTTACGTTTAGTCTTCCGTTTAAACGTTTACGAAATTCATCCGTTTAGACCAGCTCTAGATTAATGTAATACTTGTTCGCAGATATATTGCTATTGACCGTTTTAACGTATTTTCTCCCTTTCTGTCCACTGAGTTATCGAAGTAGAAAAGCAGGACGTAACATTTGATTAGTATTATAATCCGACAGTTTGATTTGTAATTATTATTATAACTGTATAATAACATGCTAACCTGGCTTAGAAATTCCCATAGGGCTATATAGTAACTATGTTTTCTTTGCATGATAAAGCATAATGAGCAGATCAGCAAATCAATGTTGTTATATGAAACTAAGTCGATTTGATGACAGGTATAATTTTGCTTGCTATATGGTAAATTACATGCTCTAGAGAAATAGCGTTCCTTAATTAACTGCGTTAATCGTAAATCGAATACGTTGATTAGAATCATGTTTACATGTTATGTGATTTTCTTTCCACTTGTTCACTTTCCACTGACATAATGCTGCGTATTATTGAATCATTGTTGAATACATTATAGGCAGGCTAAGAAAAGTAACGCAAATACTCAATTGAATAGAAACAAAATTATCACTCTGATTTGAGTTACAAACGAGCTACAATACTGATCGTAAATTTGTTTGACCTTCTCTGACATGTTCATTAGCGTGTGCAATAAAGTGTACTGAAATAGGAATTAAAACAAAGTTGTCCGTGTTCATGTTTCTTTAGTAGTAACTGCATTGAAGTTATCTTTGCAGTTAGATCTTCGTTAATGAGTGTGACAAGCAAGCATTTGGCTTTGTGCCAGTATTAGTTGGTAGTATTCTCTGACGGACGGACGAACCGATGGTGCCTGACGCCGAAGATGACACTGTAATGCCAGATCGCGTGTGGCTTTACATAAATTATCTCGATGATTGATTTAACATAGGATGGAATAATCAGTGAGAGAAACTGTCGTTTGAATTGGGTATTACCATTGTTATATGCTGGGTATTGTTACGAAGGATTCATGTGGTTGTCCTCGTTAACTTTTGATGTAACATATACCTTCATACTGTAAGCATGGAACTTGGTCGCTGCACGATGTTGAGATCGAGAATGTTTTCAAGTTATATTTAACTATTGCTATTTGAGCTTTATTATCTATGAAACTGGCAGAGTATCAGTCAAGTATTGTCAGCACTGTAAATATGTTGCACAACATGACTAATATTTTTTTTTTATTTATTCATTTTGATTTGGAGTAATAGGTCAGAGGCCTGTAATGCAAACAATAATCAACATATATATGGAAAGATATGAACTAATATAATTAACATGTCCAATTCAATGTTTCAATATAGCCTATATCATATGCATCACATTTGATAAACTAATAATTAATATGAATTACACTGGTTTGCAACAACTGCTTCGTTTGCACATTACAGCCCTGACTGAATGAGAATAATGATAAGAATTGAAGTTATATACCTCCATTTCAAAGATCCTTTTTTATTTTTATTAAACAAATCATTCGTGGAACCAGAGATATTTTTTAACGATCTTTTGCTGTTACTGTGATAAGTTAATTAATTTCTTTGGAAATGATAAGCGCTAATCTGCTTATATTGCGGAAGTCTCTTCCATTATTGCAATAACTAAATCTTCATTCATTCATTCTACGTTTAAATGTAGCTTCAAATTGTTTTCCATTATTATCCATCACAGTCGGTTTAACATGGTATTGATTTACCTCTTGAACTATATAAAACGGTTCGTTTAAGAAACGTTATAATTCTGTGGTAGTGTCAATGAGTCAACAGATTTGCAGTCTCCAATGGTAACGGAGCATCTGTGACGTATCTTTCCCATTACTCCTCCATGCGTTACATTAAGAATGTGATAACTGATTGTAAGGATATTGGAGCAATAACAGTGTAAAGGACGGATTTAAAATAATGTCTACGATTTACACTTCAGTAAATGCAACAGAGCAAGTGCGGATTGATGGTATAAAGAATTAAAAATAATTTTGACTATCTTTTATTAGTACGTACATTGGATATGTGATGCGTAGATTAATATAATTATTGTAATTTATGAATTTTTTCTTTACAATTTAAATTACGTAATCTAAATACAGTATAACTTCTGTTACTGATAATAAGCACATTTTGAATAATAGCTTGATACCACGTACAATTATTTGCAATATGAATTCTTCAGTTCTGTGTTATAGGTATTTATAAACGATATATTATATATAATACGGTAGGCCTAATTATATTGATGGAAGGCAAAATATCATAATGTTTTAAGCTTTTAACACAAATTTCTAAAAAAAAAACTGAAAAAGCATAACGGATCATTTTCTTTTACCGACATCCAGTCTTTGAGAAAGCCTACTTTTTGAAAGGGATAATAAAGATAAAATATTGAGGAATAGAGGAAGGAACCACAGTACCACACAAGTTATGTTTCCAAACTTCATAAAACTTTAAAATCCTCTCAAAATTTAGTTTCCAAAAACTTTCACCGGGTATTGAATAATTCTGCTGGTCTGTCCTGCCTGACCTATTTCATTCTAGCTCCTTTATCACTTTCATTCGTATGCTAATACATCGTCAAGCGGTCTCCCTCAGTCGCGGACATGGGTTTCTCGCATCAACGATTATTTGGAACCGGCAGAAGCAGCACCGAGTACAAAAAAAACACGAGAGAGAGAGAAAAAAAAATCCTCTTGTATTTTGGATGAAGCAAAACTTGATAGATACAAAATATATCCATCCGATATTAAGTTCTCTTTTTTTTCGTTGGAGGAGATATTGGATTCTCTTACAGAAGATGTTTGAGATGATAGGATCCGTTGTGATGTACTTTTTTTTGTTTGTTAGCTTTACTCTCTTTCCTTCCAAAGAGGATTTGTTATCATTTTTGAAAGTAGTTTGTAGGGATTGCTCTATACTTTTTTATCGTATGTTTACAATATGAATGTATCATTTATAAACTCTTGTATAGAGAGTCGATAGAGAATACGTGAATTTGGGTGATTTCGAAGTATAAAAGTTTATACGTGGTTAGACTTCAATTGTAGAAGAGAATGTCAAATTAGGATGTAAATTCGCCGTAAAGCTCGACACTACTATAATTTTTGTTTGTTTTATTAGCATTTATAGTAATATTGATAAGGGTTATTTATAGAATGTTTTAATCGCCATATTTCATGAAACTTTTTGTCATTTTAGTTTCTCAAAAGTCAAAACCATTGTTTCAATATATATTGAAGGTGGATAACAGAGTGGTCAGTAAAACTCTTAGGTGAAAATTCGATATAGTTTGTAGGTATTGAAGTATATATCATGACCAAATATTTATCGTATTATTATTTGTAACTGTGTAAGTGGTAAAGAAGAGAGCACAGTGACCTGGATGCGGTTTTAGAGAATTTTTTCTTCTTCAATTCGGTCAGTTCTGGTTACAGGTAATTCATGATTTAGCACTGTGAAAGAATGAACACTGTTTCTGCTTGTGTGTTTAAAATATGACCATTGTAATTTTTAAGAATAAGAATAGATAGGCCTAAGTAGTTTTTTGAGTACAGCTATATTATGCTTATATGAGATTTTCATACAGAAAGTTGATTATAGGGCTTCAGTTATTGATTGTCTTCTACTTTATGTACATTAGTTCAAAACATTCACACTAACGTGATAATTTCCACTGACTTCTACTCTCCAACTCACCTTTTCTCTCCATCAATATTTCTCATCTTCATAACTCCACAATTTCCTATCCCCCTCCATGCTGTAGTTCATTCATTCATTCCAGCTGTATTGTTGTTAAGTCTTCACAATTCCAGAGGCAGTATAGTAGCAAACAATGTTAAAGTCTGGTGGACTCTAATTCACTTAGCGAGTAAAGTTTCATCGTATAGGAGGAGGTCGATATTTCTTAAAATTTTAAGGAGGGAGTGGGTTGGAGGTGAAAGGGAAAGTTTTGGAATCGTTCGATCGATCGAATTCGTCCGTGAACAGATTGTAGGAGTAGGATCGATATTGATAAAATGTGCTAGAGATGATAATTAGAGGTTAGGTGACAATAGAGTGCATTAATTTGTTTCAGATAATCTGTTGCTACTTGTATCCACAGGAAATGTCACACCCTTGCCACTTCTGTGGATTTTTAAGATTCTAAAGGTGAACAATATAAATGCTAGGCTATATCTACATAATTTGGTTGATATTGTAATCTGGATAAATATGATTTCAAAACATATGAAGATTTACGTATTGTAATAATATTTAAAAAAAAATTAATACATTAATTTATATGAGTAATAATACTAGACAGAAACAGCGACAAAAATTTAGCGAGTTATATTAATTTGTTTTAATCATTAAAAAAAAAGTTAATTTAAAATTACTCTTGCAATACCAAATGTAGGAATAAAAAGGACCATGAAATTTTCGAGATAAATTTCTGGAGTAGCAAAGATCACAATTCTTGAATATGTTGTGAAGGAAAATAATATAGGAATAAAGAAATAGTTGCGAGGGAATGGATCCTTCCGAATTATTTTCAATTATAACTGTAGATCTCTTAGTTATATGTTCTCTATATAAGAACAGAATACTTCTAAAAAGTTCCTCTACTTTACGAAAATAAAAGCCACCCTGCCTGAGACATCGTTTAATCCATAAAACACTACATAACGATTACCTGGCAAATAAAGTCAACTTTAATTAAATTTTCTCCTATAAAGGCATCTGCTTATAATAAATTAAAATTCATCTCCAAATATAGGACACGTTGTATATTTCTTTAAGCCCGTCTTTGTTTTTGCATCATCCCTTTCATATACTTGCTGCGTTATTAATACTCAAGAATGCCGCTGCGATGTTTTATGCCATCATCAAGTGCTCATAGGGTTATCAAGGCACTCTTTAGGAATGAGTGAGAGATTTTTTTCGCGAATATGTATGGAATCCATCTTTAAAATAATATAATTATGAGAAAAATTCTGTCTTGAAAAAAAAAAAAAAAAAAAAAAATGAAATACGTTCTACTGCAAGGATTGGAATATCGATCTTAATGAAACCTTGCTTGTTAAGAACTGTGACATTGAACATCGTCTATTCATGAATATAATTCTGTAATTCACTTTTGTCACATGACGTTAATTAATGATCTTTGTATGAATTTGCTAATTAAGCTGATTACAGTTGCAATACTTAGATGTGTCCAATGTAACGTTTATTCTAACGTAAAGCAATACATGGTTTTTGAAGGAATTTTCAAAATAGGAAAGACAAGATGACTTTATAAATGAGCAGATGATAAAGAAATAATTATATAAGTTAATGAATCTAGATTAGTGTTATTATATTGGCCACATACCAATTGTAAATCTAACGCTAAAAGGGGGAAAATTGCATTTCTGATCAAACCAAAAGAAGAGTCTCAAGTTCTTTTTGTATTTAGCAGTTTTGCAATCGAGAGGCTTACATATTATTACTTAAATCGGCTTTCTGCTATGTTGAAGTACTCTGAAACTTTTATTCATTAAATATACATAAATAATTCAATTCCATTAACTTGAACCATTTCCTGCCCAATCCTCCCTATGACAAATCCAGTCTTGTGGCACCTTCACGTTGTTGTTCGTTCATATTTCATAAGTGACTTGGTGGGGCTAAAAGTTCAAGGATGGATCGTTTACTCTATGATGCTGCTAGAAGGTGTGCAGCTTTATTGCTCGTCGCTAACTTAAGAGGTTAAACAGGCCATGGGGACGTGAAGGATAATAAGTTAATTCAATTTAAATGGATTATTACTTACGATGAGGTTAGAGGTTAAGAAGCCAGAAAAAGATTGGCTTTAAGACGACAGATGAGTAGTGTATGTGGTTAAGTGAGATTCATTGCTTTCACTAACTGCGCAGTGGAATTAAGTTACTCATTCTCAACTTTTTTCTGCAGTTGAATAGTGAATTTGTTTTATATTGTTATTTTGTTTTGTAAAACTCTTGTGATTTTGGAAATATGTAAGTGACAAAAGATTAGCCAATACAAGACCATCAGAGATAAACCTTACCAAGAGTGTGAATTACATTCTATCAGCTTTGTTTTTGTTAAAAGTTTCAGTTAGTTACTGTGGTACTATTTTAATGTAGCTTAAATATTTAAAATTGTACTATATATCTATGCACTTACTTTCGAAAGAATGACGAAAGCACAGATTATAAAAGTTTCGGTTCATCTCTGATGTTGTTTGAATATTTTATACACTTCTTATCAGCTCAGTGTAAAGAATAATAAAACCTAAGTAATCCAAGAATGTCCTAGATACTTTCACATGCTATTTTATCTATCGCTGCCGACAGTTTCCTTTGAACTCAGTTCAGTAATGCCGATCATTGAATGTTATGTGAATTCATATTATACATTTTCGAAATCACAGACTAGGTTCACTTCTATTTAATTTTATATTGTCCCTTGCTCAACATTCTGTTCCATTGTAAGGCTTGAAATCTGACCGGCTGCTGGCGTTCATTTTATATGAGAATTTCCAAGCCAATTTCATTCAGCAGGAGAATTTTATTTTTCATAATTATATTATATAGCGCCTACTCTACCTCTGTGAAATGTTGGTTTGAGTTGCCATTAATAAATTAGAACTGCGTAACATAAATTCCCAGTAGCTGAACTTACGCACATGCGCAATTTTTTATATTCGCGACCACTCCCAAACTTTATATACGCAAAAACATTACATCACATTTTAATGCAGTACCGCGTAAACACCGCAGTACAATATAATAATTCTCCCTCATCGCTATTTTATATAATGCCTCCTGAGCAAGAAATTTATTAAATTTCGCTTTCCGCCATCTCTCTCTCTCCCGTTCGTAATTAAACCGCCTTTCTACAGCGCGGGGCGATTATATATGTAGCTTGGCGGTAATTATGTTATTTGTCACTGCAGAGTGTGCGTTAGCACTTCTACAGATATGTATATCCGTACTTAGTTGTGTAAATAATAGAATATACGGGTTGATAACGCTTTTTATTCTGCGGCGGCTACTGTGAAAAAAGGCGTAGTGTAAATTCCACATATATTTCAGTCTTGTTTAGAAGTAGGAGAGAGAGAAAGTATGTAAAAATAATTGACGAGGCGTTGTGTTTGTAGATATATGTGTGCTCATGTGATTTACAGCTCACAATGTATAGTATGCTGCAATGAGAATCATAGTCCAGTCGAGAAGGGGGTAAAGAATGCGTTAGAATTAATTTTGAGGGAGGGGATGAGTTGTAAATTTTGGTTTGCTTATCTTTAGATGACGGCCATTCATCAAAGAATATTTCCTTCTAATACTTGAGTTTTAAACGTATATATTTTAATAGACTGATCTACACCGTTTAAATAACTCATAGTAGACAGTACCAAATTTTATAGAAACTTCTATCAATTATTTAATCACCAACGATGTTGTTTAACTTATAGTTTTTCAAAAAGTTCAGATATTATTTAGACATTGATTCACCGAATGTCATTCTAATATTGCTGTATAATTATTTCTCCCAATGCTATCCCTCCAGTACAGTAATATTATGAAAACGGTGTGAGAATTCTGTTTACGAGAAAAATTTTAATTACCTGACAACTCTGTAATAAATTTCTTCTTCACACCTTTCCAGTTACCATAATAACAACGTAGATGAAATATATTTTCACATTTCTTCCATATTGCTAAGTTCAGCCAACTGTCAAGTTATTACATATATTTCTTGAAGGTGTTTAAGACCTAATTCACTTGGCGCCGATTTTGTTTATGAAACAAGTGTTTTTGATTCGCTGGAGCACACTGCTGGATGTGGTCCATTGCCGTGGTGAAAATAGCAGGAAAATGAGAAGGAAATACAGGGAATCATGACAAATTTTTAGAAGCTACCATATTTTAAGAAATGGAGTAAAAAATGTCCACTGTCACGTCTCATATATCTTTTATTAGAATCGGTAGCAGAAGGGCGAGAAGGCTAGTAGCAAGGTTTTAAAACACGGAGGAAAAAATATTTTTGATCATTAGCTTATCTATGAGAATATTTTTTGCACAATAATTCGTTATTAAAAGCCTTATAAACACAATGCGTAGGTGCTAGTCTAGTGTATATTCTCCGAAGTTTTATTATGTAAGTTATTTTTTAAAAATATTCTTTTTTTTTAAAAATAAAAAATAACTATCCAGTATGTTCCAACCTCTAATTTTGTGAGGAATCTGATCACAAATCCATAATTATTCTCTGCAATTTAAAAAAGTTGTTTTATATTATAAGTTATGATAGCTTAATTACAGCACTTACCCAAAAATGTTAAACTGATACCCTGAGATTGTTGTGCATGTACATAACTACATGATTTACATTCCTTCTAGTGCAATGTAATTTATAATTTGATAATTGATATTATGAAATCACTGCTCTAGAATATTATCTAATTCTTTCTTATGCTAAAATATGCGAGACAGACAGAAAAGCTTCTATTTGTGAAATATGATATTTGAAACTTGAGAAGAATGTGATGTGGCATAAACATTAGCTTGTTACAACATGCAGATACAATATGTTATAATGTACATATGCATATATTTGGACGTACCAAGCATTATTGACGGAAGGGATTGTAGAATAATTGTTACTTCTCTATTAAATTTTACATCACAATTTATTTCCATGTACACAGATGTAAAATATTTTACATTTAGGCCTACTACAAATATTTCATTTTCATTTCAAAGAGTTAAATTACTCACGACAGAATAATAACTTATATTCATATTTACATATTTTAATGCAATGGGAACTTTCTTGCTTATTTAATCTTGCGAGATTTTTTTTTTTTTTTAAATATGAGTATTTGTACTTTTATTTCACACTATTCTCCTTTGCCGAATTATTTATAAAGAGAAAACTTCATCATTTCTATAATCTGCTGGAATCTGTACAACCTACTTCATTCTAGATCAGCTAAATTTTTCTCCAGGTTTCCTATTATTCCCAATGTCTATGCTCCCCTTCTGAATAGTTTGATTAAACAACCTTTGAAAAGCAATCATCGTCGAAGTGTATTTATTGAACGCAAACTATTCTTGTCTCTAAAACTCACAAAGTTTACAACATCATCGTTATGGAAATTCTCTCTTTAATTAATTTTGATTTGTAACGTTCTCTCTCTCTCTCTCCGTCGTTTTCGAGCAATGCCAATATCGCAAATCGCAAAGTTTTGACGTGAAAAGTTGCTTAACTTTCGTCAATTGCTTTTTGTGTGTCGTCAACTTAATAGAATCGTTATAAGGCCCTGCTACAGGAGATTGCATACATTTTCAAACGCTTTCGTGGATCATCGGGGATTATAGGTGCCGACAGTTGAGGGAAATACGGGGGTTTGGGGAGTAATAATAGACGTAGCTAGGTTGGCGGTTAGGTTGAGAACTTTTTGTGTTGATGGGTTAAATATTTATATTTGGTATGATTAAACGTAGGCGAATATTGTAGCTAGTATTAATTTGATTATAAATGTATTATGTATAAACACTTATTTTTGCAATTATATAGTTTTAATACGTTGCTCAGATGATTATTTTGTATCGTTGGTGTAAATGTAGCAAACTAACTTTTTTCATTGAAACTCTTTCTATCTTGCATAATATAAGCATTCTTTTTGTCTTTTGTAAAAGGAATTCAAGGAACAAAACATCGTTTAAGTTTATTTTTCACGCCGGGCTAATTTTATTATTTTCTGTATATTACTATAGACCATTTTTTACCTAAAATGGATGTAATGACGGGTGATAATAATTTATCTTACAAAAATACGTGATGTATCATTCTACTAGTAATATTTCAGAAACTAGTAAATCTCCAAATTGTTACATGTCGTTATAAACCTTCTTGAAAGTTTCACACCATCACCTGTCTTGTAATCATTAAGTCAACAACCGTTATCTTAAGTATACTTACATTATCTTACGGCAGAGTATATGGAATATAGTGAAATATCATTTACGCTGGGTAAAGCGTATATCTTTCTTAATTTCTTATCACTAGATTGGAGTTTCGTCTGCACTTTTCTTTTTCCCAGGAGAACACTGCAGAAAAAGGGACGGCACAAGACAGTGGCGCTTAAAACTGCAGATAGGGTTAAGAAAATGTACCTACAAATATTTTGTATGACTTAAAGTATTATATCAATAACGCTAATTTATTGTAAAAAATGATGATTGAACAATATTTATTGGATGAACACATTTTGTATAAATTGCTTTATAAATGTTCAGGATAATTTATAACATCGACTGCTGGTTGGTGGAAAAGTGAATAACTGCAAGTTAACATTCACAATAATTATTAATGAAAGAAAAGAAATGTAAATGGAATTTACTGATTCATTCTCATGAGATATCAGTAATCACACCTACTTTCAACCTTATCTGCAACTTTAATGTTTCTCAAGATAACTTTAATGTATAAGTGTTGAATGAAATGATAAAACTGCCTGAATTTATGTGCTGGTATGAAGAAATAGTGATTTTGAAATAATTTAATTTGGCCCCTCAGGACACAAACTATTTCTCAAAAAATTCAACAACGAATGGAAACTGAATAATTGGAAGGATCAGAATTTGCTACAGCGTTGTAGATAACTATTACTGCAGACTCCAGTTACCCGTACTTATGGAATCTGGATTTCTATCAACCTCTTCTATCTGTCTTAAAACTATGTCAGCCGGCCCTGTTCGTAAGTGCAGAAAGAAGTCTTGCTAATGTCTTACAGGAGAGCAATCTTTTGGTTTTCCGTTCCCCTGAGACCTGTGGGGTAATCTAGTGAAAGCGTAGAGCTACCTCTACAGCATGCTAGTGAGACAGCAGAACAGAAATAGTCTTATTAAGAAGCACATGGAAACGATTGGAGAATTGTTTATTGGGAAAGAACAAATTAAACTTGATGACCGCTATTGTTGGAACTCGAATAAGGGATACAGAGAAAAAGAGGTGGCCAGAGAAAAGTTTGGTGTGATTCTCGGATGAATATATATGATTTGTCATTTCAATAGTGAGAGAATGAATTAGAAAATTCGACATTTCTAGTTTCGGTTTCAGTTTAGAAAGATCAATAACAATGCTGGAAAATTGAAATTATTTATAAGACTTTCGTAAAATAAGAAACCACTTGTTTTGGATTGTCTTTGGAAATGTTCTGAAAATTAAACGTTGGTTTATTAAGGTTTTAACTGAATCATTTACTCTTTTATGCAATGATAGCGTTCTTATTTCTAACAGGCGTTTTCAATAGCCACTACTGTAGTGAACAGTGGTCATACTATCTTCTTTATTCTTATGTCATTATCCCCAGGTATTCATTTCCATGAAATAAGTATGTATTATAACAGAAGATCTTTAGGATTGCAGTAAATTATATTACAGTATTTTCTCAATTAAGTACAACTGCACAAGCTTTCAGGGCTGTAGTATGAATTACCAGCGACAACGCTGAGAATTTCTCACGTAAACTTAACTCATGAATGAAAAAGGAATCTCTTGACTATATAGGCTTAATTCCATGAAAAATAATTTGAATCATATGGTTAAAATATACGATAGATTTAATTTTACTTATGTTTGTTGTGAACTATCATCATCTCATCACAAACACGTGGAAGTTGACGTACGGTTATATGAATTTTACATAAATTATTCTCCAGCTAAACAAACTAAGAACTGACAAAAACATTCCAAGCATATAAATCTCAATTCTGCAATGAACGTTCACAAT
>JAQIWE010003418.1:0-11837 GCA_034698565.1 Campodea plusiochaeta | reverse complement strand
ATTACACCCATTTTCATGAAAATTAATAGTCTCATAGAGCTAAGCGAGTTAAAATGTTGAAAAGATTTACGCACTTTACGGAACAAGAGGAAGTGACATGGGGATAAAAACGTAACACTCATTAAAATATGCTCTTCAAGCAGAATATTTCTATAGGAGAAAAAATGTTATGACTATTTCATTTCAGTTTAATTCGATTTGAATCTTTATCTTTCTTTTTTATATTTTTTTTCCTTGCATTTTCTGCTCCTTTCGGTTCAATTTCTTTCCAGTTTCTTTATTTGTAGTTTTTGCCCTGAATTTAATCTCAATTATTCTCATTATTTTATAAGTTTTTTCACTTATTTGATCTTTTCTCTTTAGATATGCTTCTCATTTCTTCTCACTCTTTATTTCATTTTTCTTACATAAATTGGCCTTCTTTTATATTTTTTCTTTATTTATATTTGATATTTTCCTAACTGAAAACTGATCTGAAATATTACACCAGGTTACTTTTATATAAGGATTTCGAATAATATATAATTATTAGTTAGATTATAAACAGAATATGTTTTACTTTCAAGTAAAAAAAATAATATTAGACTTTTATTACTCAGAAGGAAGATTCTTTTTGTCAGCAACTGAAAGATAATTTATTGTAATAAGGTGTTACTCAGTTACTTACATCATTTTTAAACTGATATGTATTAACGAATTTCACCATTAAGAGGATACACTTCAAACAAAGGAGTTGATTGAATTGTATACTATTATTTACTTCAAAATGAGAATCATGTTTCACTGAAAATGCCAATTAACTCTCTAACAATAGGTATTATATAACGATGAACAAGTACTTTGCTAATTTTGATTAAGCTTTGTTATTAGCCATAAGCCGTAAAATTAAAATTGTGTTAAAGTTTCTTTAAAAACTCTCACAATGTGAAAAATTAATTAAATGTATTTTATAAAGCCAAATTTTGAGGTATATTAATATTAAAAAGAAAGTCTTTTAATAAATCTTTATATTTATTAATATTAATCTTGTGTGTATTACGAACAATATGATTATTCATTTTTTCGATTGTGGTAACATCTCATACATTTTCTGTTCATTATTCAGAAAGAAGATAAAAAGTAAACTAGACACTGAAATTTCAAAATTCATAGTTTAAGTGAAAATGAAAATTTACTGATGGACTGTAGTATAATATTCTTTTCTTCATTTTATATGGTAAAATTCATTTATTTAAACCCAATAAGCAGACTATGAATCAAATTAATTTTACCTAAGATTTTACAATGTGTCACAAACTATAATCAAAGATAAATGCACTACTATCAACATTTTAGTAAATGTTTTTTTTTATTTTAAACTCTAAATTAACCGCTATAAATAAATAAAAATTTCATATTTATAATGATGTTCTTTTAAGGATAATTCAATATTAATTACCCTCTAATTCGTACTAATACAGATATCAATTCTAAAGCCCTCTATCGCATTTTTAACGTCCACTTTATTTACATATCAACATCGCCATAACAATACCTTCAAAAAACTAATATTTGCCTTTCTAATACCCGAAAATACCCATAGAAAAAAGTGATTATAATGCACCATTTTGTGGCCTCTGGGGTCCTCTATTATCATGAAGTGATTATATAAAAAGCGAGACAGATACTGCAACAAGGGACTATCCGTAAAAAAAGAGCTATACATACATAAAACAGTAGTAAAATTTGCAAATCTGGCAAGAAATTTCCTATCACGTTTTTGGTAGGGAAATTATACGCTAGAGGTGTAATCTAGAATAGCCGATTATACCTTCTGAGCGTATGAATAGCTTCGTTTATACAAAAAAGGGCTGGATTTTTGATCACATTTTGAATAAGCACTTTTTGCATTAAACCAATGGTTTTGCTCATGAATATTAAACATTTTTTTCTAACTGGTCAATTTATACACTTTACTACAAAATAATTCTTACTTTAAGTATGTGTTATATGCTGATTTATTAATGAAGGGATACAAACAGCTCGCGGTAGGAAGTTTTTGCATTTTTGAAAAGTTGTTTGTAGTTTCGAGGGTGATTTGAATAGTAAATCTGTGGAGAATAAGGGGATGAAACATTGTTTTTTAAATAAAGAAGAATTAATGAGACCTTATTTGTTTATCTGCTCATTCTGATTCAGTATTTTTCTCAATTTAAATAATCTTCCATTATATTTTCGTCAGCAAGATTATTTTGCAAATGTTTACCTCCAACTGTAAAAAAAAAGTTTGGATAATTCCGTAAGTTATACCTAATACCTGTACAGCACCTTTACTTTGGGACTGGTCTGATCTCTGGTTCTGGTGTCATTGGAAGGAAAGAAAGGCTTTTAGGCTTCAAAACTAAAGTAATGATTTATTCTTTTCTAAAATTTATAGGGTAAATTTTTTTCAATACCGTACACTTAACAAAAAAATCCTTTTCAACAGTAAACATAATGTACCTTTCATAAGCAATTGAGTCTGCTGATGAAAGAAATAAACATCTTTCTTCAATTGTGAAATAAAAATCTGCAAGATCTACATTCCAGTTATTCAGTAATCTCGAATTGTATATAGAACAATTAGAACTTTCTGAAATAGCAGCGCAGGTTAAAGTCTTTCATTGACTAAATCAATTTTGAAATGTTTTGAAATTATATACGAAGCAACTAGTTTGTTCTTATTATACAAGACGGTATATATCGTGTATAAGTGAATATGAGTAATGTGATTATAATAAACGATATAGCATAGTTTCTAAACATTAGCCTAAAATTATTAATTCTGCTGCGAACGTTTTCTTTTTATAGGATCAAATTAAATACATCGTAGTTACGAACTGTGTTTAGTTTTTAGTAATAACTGAAAGAGTAGCTCGTTTCAATATTCAGTATGTTCAAAGCTTTTCATAGAAACACAAAGTCTATTTTGCACTTCCGGATCGGTTGCATTATATGTGTCTATTATGATTGAATGGAAATATGAAGTCTTTGATGAAACTCTGAAAGGGTATTTCCTTTACAAACTTCACTTAAAGAGGATGGAATAATTTGTAGCTATACATCTCAGTAAAGTGATACCAATTTTAAAAGTTAAGCGCGAGTTATAAATTTTTATTTAAAGTTTATTATACATTTGTAAGACATTCCTTTTGAAACGACATACCATATTTATTACATTCCATGCAGTCAATTTTATCTTTTTAATTTAAAGGGCCACTATTTTTCCGCAGGAGTTCCCTTTTTCCAACACAGATTAAAGGTCCCTTGAGTACGCAAGTACAATAGAGAATAAAGGAAGTGAAACGGGACTTGTGTGTGGGAAAACGGGACCTCCCGCGGAAAGAAACTACACGTTTAAACTTATCTTGCTGACCTTTTTCAAATATGTTATTTATTAATATTATTATTTCTTCAGGAAATTAATTTTTATATTGAGTATAGTTGCCAATATAAAGTGGCATTGCTGTAAATACGAGTAATACTGTATATCATGTGCAACTGATGATGTCACTGACTCATTGTTGGATCACGCGGGAACTATTAGAGAAGTGAAGAAAATATAAATAATGAAACAGTCAATTTTACGATCACGTTAGATGCTGAGATTGATCAAAGGAAGAAGATACGAGTTCAAACTGATGTTTTAATACCTTTACTAACTAAGTTTTCATTTATGTAACTGATTCAAGTAAGCATCATTACTTGGACGGCTCAATGAAATATGCTCTGAAGTACCATTTCAAGCTTCCATTGACATACCATATAGGGTTTGCAATGAAGCAATTGCATGTGGTTGCATCTAGACGCTATAAGTGCTTATTATTCTGTGTTTCAATACCCCAGATGTGTTCTATTCACTGCTTTCAATCACTAAATACCTAAAAAAATTAAGAACCCCCCAAAAATAATCACATCAGTGAAAATCTGTTGACGTGGAAAACCAAATCTGGATATCTGTTTGATTACATTTTACACTGCTGTGAGTTATTTTGCTAAGAAACTCTCAAAATTTTTATTGAAATATAGTGTAGTCAATTTCACGATTTTCAGGACAATTCTTATATATTTAGCATCAGGTATATTTAAATTATCACATTAATTTCTACGCTATGATCTTTCTTTACGTTTATTGTTTGAATCTTAAAGGGTAAATTCATAGGCCTGATAATTTTAAACAAAAGATGCTTTCTTTCAGTGGCACCTGAAATTAATAATATGTTTTAAAGACTTGTGGAGCAACACAAACGACGACCTAGTGTATAAGTTAAAAGTTGGCAGATGCATTTTGAAAGTTTCATAGGATATTTCATTAAAAAATCTTACCCCTCCCCTCCTTATTGCTTTTTGTTTAAAAAAATTCCATTTTTTTCCTTTTCCAGTTCATTCCGCAGTTATCTTCATTGTTCAGAGGCAGTGGTACTTTCCCAATGTGGAAACGTTACAGCAGAATTCACCAAAGTTTTCCTGGATAGGATGGCCGGACCCATAATTCAGGTAAATCCTATCATGTCATACTGTAGGATGATATTTCTTCAGTTGGAAGTAAGAGGGCTCTGTTATCACTCGCAATTACTCATTGCTGAATAGGGCGCCAGAGAGTAAAAAAGTGATTTTTCTAAAAAAAAAAAAAAGTTTTTCTTGTGTGTTAAAGTGATGGTGTTTTTTTGGTTTCAATATTAAGTTTTCTTGTATGATGTGTTTGTAGCCGTCAAGGGGTCAACTATAAAGGAGAACGAACAGTCTTTCAAAATCTACTGTAACCAATATCTATGATAGTTGTTTAGAAACATATATAGAACCACGATTCTTGCGTATATACTATAACTCCGTGTTATTGTAGGTACAATAACAACTCTCTATGAATGTGTAATAAAAAAAATTAAAGTGAAGTACATTCTTCATTTTGATGTGTTATTGCCCAACACTATGACGGTATTACAGTAAATGGACATCAGGCTTAAAAGTGCTTCAATTTAGGCGAATTATCTCCAGTTTAACTGGCTTCTTTAATTACTTTAGATTTAGAAGTAGTTATTAAAACGTTATGCAAGTTCAATAAGTTTATTAAACAACTATTATGGCATCTGTTGTTGTGCCTACTTGCATTTAATTCAAAAGTTGACAAACGTATATAGTTTGAATTAAAAACGAGGTGCAGTTCTTTTGCTGAAGATCATTATTTATTAAGGCACCTGTTACCTAAGTAAAGTAAATGAAATATCTCTGAGGTTGTAAGTCTAATTATCTGCTTCGTTAAGTTCTCATTGCTAAAAAAAGTGGTTTCAAATATTTTATTTTATTTTCAGAGTAATTGTTTGGAGTACGAACATGGATCCAGAGCGTGCCTGTCTGCGTCATGGTCTCTAACAGCCTCGCCAATCTTAGCAGTAATTTCAGTGGTGCTAATTTTATTTTCAAATCGACGGTAAAGTATCAATTTGTGCGACCAAAACTCATCTTTACGTAGTGACGCGAGAAGTAAGTCGCACGTGGCTAGTTTTCATTCGATCCGCTACGAGACGCTGTGATTATTTGTAACGGTTCTTATTACGCGATGGTGGTGACACGAAGTGGGTAGTTCCTGTACGTCCATTGTTAACACCGTACATCATTATACATCCAAGTTTGAATTTTTTCTAAACTTCCACTTTCTATACATAAAACGATAAAGACGTTCGATATTTAGTGAAACCAAAACTGTGATTCTGTTAAAAATGGTGACAAGTACTATTTTGTGTTGTAATTACCGTTTATTATAAAATATAATAATATATAAGAAAACGCTAATAAAGAAACTTTCTTAAAATGTTTCTTATCTGTTAAAAGTGTAGTGTTTAATTGCTTTTATATTAAAGAATAAGAATTTGGAGAATACGGGACGAGTCAAAAATTAAGTTATGATTGATAACACATAAATTTCAGAGCAAAAATTGACAAAACTTTACAAACGTTTAAAAGGACGCCCAAACATAATTGATTCCAAATCTCATAAAAATATCTCAAGTAAAAAAAAGTTATGGGCATGTGTAACTTACTTTTTGACTCTTCCTCGTATTATATGAAACAATAGAAAATTTCCAAAAGAACAGGATTAGGACACAATTTTACAACTAAGGAGAAAACTATTTTCTACTCGAACTTAATTGACAAAATACACAAGTAGTAATTGCTTTAAAGGTTTACGAAGAATGGAAGATTTTCGCAGAGAACATAACAATTTAATTTCATAAACGAACTTTTGTAGGACAACTAATAGAAGCTTTGTAAACTTTAAAATGAAAGGATATTGTTTTCATAAAAAATGTTTTTTCCTACAGGCATAAAAATCCTTTCAATTGAAATTATACTGAATTTTCTTACTTCAAGACTTAAGTCTATTAAACGTTTCACGGAAAGAGAAGTTGAAACGGCATTATTTGTCAAAAATGTATTACAATTTTTTTTTAGATTTTGTCACATTCACTATTAGTCAATCATAATACAGTTGTAAATACAGTATTTAAAAATATTCATAACAATAATTTACTTTTGTTAATAAATTTTGTTTCAAAATTTTCCTTTCTAACCCGGAATTTTGAAATATTCTTGACTGTTATATTATCCACTTCACAAGTTCACATATCGGAAACATTGAAAGCAACGCACGACTTGTCAATACATTGTACAAACCGCGACAAGCAATAATTAACTTATAAGATAAAAGCATACGCGAAATCTTTTTTCAAATATCATTCACCATTTTCCCTTTTATACGATCAAACAGAGACATCTGTTGTACAAGATGGAAAATAAAAGCCTTTGGTTTGCAGAGATGTAAATGACATACAGCATATATGGAGAGAGTGCCAAAGAAAATATTCTGTCTTCTTCGCACAATAACAAGATTTTGTCCAGAAGATCACGCACTCTCGTGGTCTGGGGTGAAATCCAATTTCCACTAGAAATAGGATATGATGTTACAGAGAAGATCAAACACAATACAAAACGGAAGTTTTCAGTTCTGATGATGGTTCAAAGAGTCGATGTGTAAAGTATAATAAAATATGCAGATGGTATAAAGATTTTTCTTTCTTGAGATTATTTTTAGTATTCTTATAAATCATGTTTTATATCATCGCTGTAACTTCAATAACGTTGTTAGTAATACATATTATACAGTTATAAAAACTACGATGGCCAATTTAACATTTAATTTTCTGGGAGAGTTCATACTGCATAATACAGTAAACGTAACAGAATACTGATGAACCAGCTATGATATATTCACTTTTTCGCCACCGCAAACGGCACCAAGTTTTTAATGCTGCATATTTACTGTATTTTATATATCAAAGTTCTTTACAATTTTTGGGCATTTTATATCTCACAAAGCGTTGAAAAATCCTGCAATTTCCCAGGTAAACTCTTTAAGTCATATTTTGATAAATAAACATTTACTGTTGACTCACAAAAAGAAGAAAATGTAAAGTCAGCAACGGTTCGATGATAAAATATTTACTGATGTTCACAGATATATTTTTATAATGCAAATATAAAAGTGAATTCTAATATGGTATCTTGGATATTTAGATAACTTTAAAAACATATTGACAATGAAGAAACGGTGTCAATATATTCAACGTTTTCTTTTTTATGTATGAAAACAAAATTCAACTAACAAATGAAATATCTGTAAATTAATTATCTTTAATTAGAACTCAACGTCAGATTTAGATTAAAACTTTGAATAAATAATGTTTTCATGTAGCAGTCTTCAAAATGTAATTATATTGAAGACCAAAGGTCGTCATCACACTGAAAGGTTTTTCTCAAAAGTACATTAATATTGAAAGCATTACCTTTGATATTTCTCGTGTATATTGTATGGATTCATTTAAAGGATTTAAAGTTTGTAATAATTTATATTAATTCGGTTAAAAAACGTAATGTAAAAAGGAAAATGAGACTGCATTGTTTTTTTAAACACTTATACTTCAAATCTAATGTAAACAATTAGATTCTCATAGCTAGAAACGAACATCAAAAAGTGCATCAAATTGAAAACAAGTAAATTTTAATAGTATATCTAACAAGAATGATATAAGTTTAATTCAAAATGTGGAATAAAATAAAATTATATAAATTTTGTTCAAATTTCGACGATTTCTTCTTTCGTCGGATTGAAAGAAATATGATAATAAATAAAATGGAATGTCAAAGACCATATATAATATAAAGATATATTCAAATATTAAAGTAACCATTAGAAGGAATGTGTCTGAAGAAATTATGAAAGTTTTAATTTTTGCTTTTGAACTCGTAGAACTGACATGAGTATTTTATACATCAAAGGAAAACATTGAACTTGAAGAAACTATTTGTCTTGGAATTTCAAAAGAACTTTCTTTGTAAATCATATCATTGTTTTTAAGCCTTTCAAAGCAATACTGGTCTGTATAAACCACTATGTAGTATTCACTGCAGCTTGGTGATTTTTACGGCAATATGTTTCACACTCACATTGTCAGTGCATCATCAGGCCTAACAGAGCATCGAAAAAAAAAGGAGCAACAATAATAAAAATTAAACTGCGTTAGGTACTCTTATATGTAATACATTGAAGTTCTGGTTCTTCCGTTTTATTTTTGTTTAATTTATTGAACAACAAAATTGATTCTCATTATCGTCGATGCTTAATAAATGTTCAAATTCCAGATGCCCGACTTTGAAATCAACGACCTTTTCCTCTAACCGCATCTCAACACTTATTTAATTTTATTAAGTTTAATGGAAAAGTAAACATCAGAAATATCATTTTTGCTGTAAACATAAAAACTAATGATATTATTAATATACTGAAAAACCTCAGTACCCAGACATCTCACTAGATTAAACAGTCATAAATCATAAAAAGGAGATATTGAAAAGCGCCAATCCCAGAAACATAACAATCGAAAAGCGCCTGCAGGTTATTTTGAGAGAAATTTTAGAACATCATAGTTAAAAAGAGAACAATTATTTGTATTTGCAATGCAGTTAGTACTTTTTCTTAAAACATCATCACTCTTTCTTTTATGATTACAGCAAGTAAATGGTGATCGGTCAATTTCCCCCTGACAATTTCCGTTTTGGTCAATCCCCCCCCCCCCCCAAGACATTTTGTACCCCGGTCATTTTTCCCCATCCCATAATTTTTTTTATTTATTTCCGAAATTGTTTCATTATTTGTAACTTTTATATTACGTCGAATTTCCTTATTTATGAAAGACTTTCTTATTTTTCCTTATTTATCAAACAATATCATTGTTATCTGTAACATATAATACGGACATTTTAGAACTATATATTTTTGATTATACTTATTCACCGTCAGTACACTGTTCACTGTATGATACTAGGTCAGATTAGTGTTAAAAGGTACTTGCCTCTTTAAAACTGCAAATGTTTTTGCAGAAATGTGGACAAAAGACACTCATATAATCAAACATTTATATATCCTAATAATCATTACCTTATGCTTACATTATTATTTTAAATTAAGCTAGGTAATGAGGTTTGGTCAGGTTAGGTAAGGTTTGCTTAGGTTAGTTTCATTCATTACATCAGGTAGGCTCCATTAGCGGTACTGCTATAAGCTGAATTTCTAATGATTAATATATTTTTTTCGAGGTGGAAATGACTGGGGTGCAAAATGTCATGGGGGGAATTGATAGGAGGGGACATTGCCGGGGGGGGGGGGGATGGACCTAGTACCCAAATTGATATGAACTAAAAATATAGTAAGTACAATAATTACGTTTTCTAGTTCCACATTCTCACTTTTTCAATAACTTCTTATTATCTAAAATTATATTATTTTACACTAAATATTCCACAGTATTAAAGTGATTTGAGGAGATGAGGACGGTTTCTGTGCCCAAAACTCTGGAAGAAATAAATCGGGTTCTTACTTTTTTTGTAACCTTAATAAAACCAACGGATAAAGCGTAACCACTTAAAATTATGTTCATATATTCTTTCTCAGACGTCCTGTTGATGTTGCTATATATCAAGGAAAGCAGTCGATAGCATTTATTTTTGGACTTTTATGCAAAACATATAAGTTCGATCGTTCCCTTTATCAGTTATAAAAAAAATAAAAAAATTGATAATCGAATATCAAGTAAAATAATTATGTGAAAGAAATTCATTAATCACGCACAATATTACATTATAACTGCGCTTCGCATATTAATCAGCAGTGTATTGCCTACGTAAAATGTGATTAAAATAGTATACGAACTTATTAATACATGTGTAGTTAGTATAATATAATTTTTTATTATCTTACGAAATAAAAATTCACTAATCAGATTTAAATACTTCTATTATATCTTCTTAACGTACGATATAATTATATGACATTTTCTTTATTCTGTCGAATACACGATAAATTTTTCCTACTTTTTTTTCAAAATATTTCTTGTCACTTTCAACTGCAATATCCTGGCACTTTTCGATTGTATATATACCTGATCGAAATTTTTGCTCAGGTTTTTTGTGAACATGGCGCTTTTCAATTCTAGGCACTTAAATATCATTGTTTTCAATGTAGTATAATTATAAGAAATATATTTATTTTGTCTCGATCTTTCGTTGTAACAATTGTATGTTCATCGATATTCAAGCGTCTGGTAGGATTCGAATCCAATATGCAAGCCCGGATTAAGGGGGGGGGGGCGAGGGGCCCGGGGTTTTCAAGGCCGTTAAATGAAAAGAAAGTAAAACAATTTTTTGTGAAAATGTTACTATTTCTTTTTAAAGAACTAACTTAAAAAGAATTCTTCCAAAATTCAAAAATTCTTCCAAAATTTTCAACAAATTTCATCTTGTCATAAAAACGCATAAAAAATTGATTTTGTTTGCTGCGATAAACTTAAAATTTCGAGTTTCTTCATTACCTATAACCAAAATGCATAAAATGTACTTATGTTTGTGATAAATTTCTGAGTCCGTAGCTGTTAAATGATTTTGTTCTAAAAATGGGCCCCTTGAAAATTTGTCAATCATTGTTATTGTTATGAAAAGTTAAAGGTAATTGTCGGAATATTAGTAAATATCAGTGGAAAGTTGCTAAAATAGGTAGTTTTTCAATGTTAATTGTGAAAAATCTGAAAATTTTGTTCGTCGCCCTAACAATGGTAGTTCTCCTCAGAATATCTTCAACTTCGCCTTTTTTCTAAATCCGGCACTTTTATGTTAGTTCGGGTCCCGGGTTCCAAAACGTCTTAATCCGGCTCTGAATCCTAGTCTCTACAGCAGTGGTTAAAGCACCTCATGAGCCCAGCGCAAAGGCCCTTTTCTCATAGGGGCGTATCGTTTTCTAGTACAGTTTATCGGTACCCAGAGATATCGAGTACGGTACACAGTAAATAAAAATCACATGAACGCGCATGGAATCATATATAGTTTACTATATAATTTATGGACTTTTATGTATCGCAATTCTCACGTTTTACTGCACATAAAATTATGTACGATCATCCACTGTTATATTCCATCAGCTGTTATACACTTTTATGTATCGCAATTCTCACGTTTTTCTGCACATAAAATTATGTATCGAACATCCACTGTTATATTCCATTAGCTGTTTATGTTTATTAATGTACAATAAAATATAATAATAAAAAAAAATACAGGGATTTTGTAAATTTAGTATGCTATTTAATTTACAATTATTTTAATACATTTTTTACAATTTATTTATAACTGAAAAAATTTCTTACCTTTATGTCCGGTCGCGGGAATCGAACCAGGGTCCTTTGGGTTGGAAGTCCGACGTGTTAACCATTGCG
>JAQIWE010003417.1:0-11842 GCA_034698565.1 Campodea plusiochaeta | reverse complement strand
TGAGAGTCCTTGAGTTTCATTCAATGCATTAGCTCCTACTCCTTTTATATGGACAGATTCTATATAACACCGTTCATTTATATTTCCACCTTTATGTAATAAATCTGTGCCTTTCCAATCAAGAAGATGCGACGTTTTTATATAGAGTGTTTTGCTTACTGATTCAATTTTTAAATCCTAACTTAATTTTGTATGTTTTCTGTTTGCCTATATTTGCCTTTAACTTTCATAATTTGTAACACGTTTTAAAATGAGTTTACCAAAAACTTGAAAATTTACGGAATAATTGTGTGTTACTGTCTGAGTATAGAGCCTTCTTGAATATGAATTATCAACAATCCCAGGCTATGGGCTTCCACGATTTATTAACTTGAATACATTTTACTACACAATAATCTTTTAAATTCACATTTCCTCAACAAAAGTATGTGGCAACCCTGTTTTCGTAATGTTTCCCCCATAAATCCAGCCTGTAATGAAAAGATCCTGCACCCTGTCACATTTGTCATCTCTACAGCACAACTTCCATGTGAAAAACATTCCAACGTACTTTTGTTCTTGAGCAAATTATATATTAGGTCTGTTTGTGGTCCCTGCTAGTACTTAATACAACTTTATGAGATCAAATAATTTACAGAGGATTCTGCTTTAGGTTGCACAGTTTTTGCTTGAGAGGTTGGGGGGATAAGATTTTGGGAGGTTAAGTTAAGAGTCCTTCTCCCAGAATCAACATTGGGTTTCAGCGTAGGGAATCCCATGTTAAATCCAATACTATTTTAATGCTACTTTTTTTAAGCATATATGTAGTGTTTGGTATCATTGGATTCAAGAAGAAGTTTTTTATTCTTATATCGTTCCAAAATTTCAATTAGTATTTAAATAAAATATTTAGTAGATGGTTTACCACAAAAAATGTGATGGCGATTTTAATTATTTTATTAATCATTGGCATATACATTAATGACGTAATGAAAAGATATTAGAATGTTGTTTGACATGTATACTCCAAAATGATACTTGTTTTTAAGCTCCTGTCAATTGTTAAATTATTATCAGCATTAAACAAACTGAACTTTTTGTCTCTACAGGCTGTCATTTTGTTTATTAAACGGGGGATTTTTCATAAATATATTTGAATATTATCATAACGAATACAATGCAAAATAAAAAAAAAGATTTGAGACCTTACCTGGTGAATAATACAAATTTCAAATTTCAGCCTCTCTCAATTTTAATTTTAGGTGGAGGGATCTTAAGTTAAATTAAAAGTTTACTTGCTATGTATAGGCTAACAGGTGATGGATATGTATTTTGTATAATTTTGCACTTCAGAGACTTCTTTGGACTTTTACCATGCACTAACAAAAACTTTTCTGTATTTTTTTAATTACGTAGACATTTCGCCTTCATTTATTGTAAAGTGTGTGTTTATTGTGTGTTTATTGCAATACAAAAACAGCGATAAATTAAATAAGTCTACAAACAATATGAATGAAAAATAAAATAATAATTAATTTCACAACTCATTACTGAAGACTGCCATTCAAAATCTGTTTAAACCAAAACTATCTAATATTATAAAGTACAATAGGTTAGAGCAGATTTTATCACACTGGTGAGTCACATACAGAAATGTAAATGTGAAAATTAACACACTTTACAAAAAATGTTAGAATGAAAAGTAACAAATGCAATTTCAGATCTATATATAAAATTAAATCTACCCTAAGTTCCTTGTGTTGTCAAAAGGCAGGTTTAAATTAGTGTAATGGAGATACTAAAATTTAATGTTTCAGAGCTTCACTTTCTTGACAATATTTTTTTGAATTTTTAATACATGTTCCAGTATGCATTATCAGCTAAGTACATCAAAAAGTCACAAATTAAATATTTCATTAACAAGCAATTTAATTATGATAAACCAGTGATTTACACAGCATCAGGAATTTTGAAACTTACTTGAAAGAAATCCTTTTACTTGCATATGAAAGCATCAAGTTGTGTAGTACTTCCACTGTACCGGTATGCCTTGCATTCTTATAATAAATCATGTTTTTCAACAGCAGTTTATCCATAACAATCTCACGTAGCGCCTCAAAAGCAGGGGAATCGCTTTCAAGGATTTCAGTACTGGAACTTTCTGAAGTTAAATGGTCATGCTCACATTCTCCAAGGGCCCACTCATGTATTCCTGACACATGATACAAAAGGGAATGCCACATTTCCTAAAAGGAAACATTCATTAACAAAATAAACATTTTATAACATATAGACACGTTTCATAATACTGTAGGCCTAATGCAAGTCGCAAACAAAATTATAGGCCTAATTAGAAGATATACACATTAATAACTGCACTAGATAATTGCAAACTTTAAAAATTGTACGTATAATATTTATTAAATAATCTAATGTATAATTATCACTGACTTAAATATGCAAGCCCCTATGTATTCCAAGAAATGTAAAAATAATTGGTAGTGGCATTTTAAACTTTTTCTTAAAAAAATGTTTCAACAAAATATTACGGAGAAGAATTTGACAATATTTTGACAAATTATTTTGAAATAAACTCATGTTGGCCTAATAAAGAATAGAAAATTTATAGGCCTAGTAATGTATTTTGTTTACTATATTCAGTGCTGTAATTTTTAGCATCCTTTCTGTTTTTCAAGCATTAGCATATATAAATAATGAATAGACTCGTAATCACATGCAAACAGTTACACTCCATTTGGAACAGAATACTCAAATATTTACTCATTTTGGTCCAAATGATGTGTAATTGTTTATTTGTTTATCACATAACATGTATTGTAAAAAATTTCTGAAACAAAAATCTAGAATTACATATTTATTCACTTTATGTTAGCAATAATACCTTCAGTTTGTCTTCATTCTTTTCACAGTTCTGACAGCAATACCAAAAATGATTCTTCACTGGGTGAATCCAATCTTGTAATGCTTCACAGTCTTTCTGCTGACTACCAGCTAACAACTTCCTATGTATAGATTTAGTACAGTGCCACACATCTCTTTGGTGAATAATTGTTGTAAACTGCTCTTCTGGAAAATTTAATAATAATTACCATAATATTGAAAAATTAGGTTTGAACTTCAACTCAAGTTACACATCTCTCAAACTACGTTACTCAACTGACGAGGTTAAAATGGCTTGGGGGGGTGACAATACTGACGGAGAAAAATGTAGAAGATATATACTATGCAGAAGATTGTAAATCAAATAAAAACTGTGAAAAAATTTAATATTAAGTTTAAAACTTAATAGGCCTATAATCCAAAAAAAAAGAAAATTTAAAAAAAGAGCTTTGTAATCATTTGAGAATAACAGTAAGCATAACAGAAAACAAAATACGCTGTTTTAAGTCAATGCCTTATTTTAAAGTAAAGTATGGAACACCCGTACAATTAAGTCAATGGAATATAAAAATATTAAAACAATAACTTCACAAATATAACTATTATAAACCTTCTGTCAGGAAAAATGCCAGGCAAGATGATTTGGCAAAAAAGAGAAAACTGTTTGTTGCTATTTTGTCAAAGAAAGGTAAACGACTAGTTCAAAAAGTTTTTTTTCATTTTATATGAAACTTACTCATTATCTTTCCAATTTGTGTATGTCCATCTGTAACTACTTCCACAATATTCAAATTATTAGCCAATAAAGATCTCATTCCTTTTTCAAAACCAAGTGCTTCCATAGGAGGGCTCTTCAAATTAGTCTCACGTTTATCAATTGTTTGACTTTCCAAAACATACCCACTGTCGTGATCAATTAAACTATATGTACAATACTGACTACAATGTCCGGGTGAATCGTTCCTCCCATCACCTGCTAAAATTACAGGCGAGTTTCCAATATTTTTAAAAATCACATGCTGCATGGCTCTCCAGAGTTTGCGCACTTCTTCATGGATCCACAATCGCTGAGAATAATGAAATGTTGTTTGCGAAATACATAACACATTAAGACTTCTCATTAATAGTGCAATTTTTGTAAAGTTATTACCAGAAAATACTACAGAACTGGGTAGAAGTCTATTTATTGCATAAACTCCCTTTTTCAGTTGATCTGAACTCGACCATTTGAACGTATGTCCATACTCGCAACGCCATTTCAGTAATAATGCAGCACCAATTTCAGATTCTTCTTTATTTATAATATTACCACGACACACGGAACATCTTGTTCCAATTAATGTCCACAACTTTTCAATAACACAAACAACTTTCCTTGATTGTGTGAATTGATATTCCACAGAATTATGAAGTTCTGGATACAACTGTTGCAAGTATTCCTCAGGCAGAAAAACTGGTTTGTTAACTGATGGTTGACTTGAAAGAATAATCTGAGAATCACCGTCCACATCATCAATTTCAGATTCACCATCACTTTCTGTTTCTTCTTGATTTGTTCTGATAACACTGATTTCTAAATCAGTTAAATGAAACCTGTGAATAACAAATTAGTTGAAATTAATCACTTTTGTCTTAACAGTATGTAAACAGAAGGCTTAATCATATAGGCCTACAGAAAGTAAGTAAATTGTAATATATTTTCAATTTTCTTACTCATTATAATTATGAGAGAGGTGAAATGAACAATTGGTCCGCGTAACTTACTTCACAAAATAGGAAAATAAACAGAAAAATTCATCCACCTGCTATGGGATTTAAACACACATAGTCTAATCATTTTTCATAGGCTAAACATAGGATCTATTCTATTAATTTCGTATTCAACTGAATAGCCCTACTTTAATCTTTCATTGACTATTGTGATAATGAAAATAAAATTTTTAAGCTAATCATTTCTTTTATAAAACAGAAAATCCATTGGTTGACAATTCTGATAAAACATAATAGGCCTGTATCCATTTAGATGGGTTTTATCAGTTTTCTGAACATAGAAAATGTTGTGCAAATTAATACTGCAAGGGAAATGATCTATTTGATTTTCAAGCTTTTCCAATAATTTATTACTTTGCAAGGTATGCTAGTAATCCTAGTATTTCTGTATTTTCATTTCATAATACAGTATCATGTCAAAGCAAATGACCAAATGTAAAAAAATAAGTAATTTAAAGAAAAGGCCTATGGCAACAAAATTATCGGATTTCCTTTTAATTATTAATTTAATTTAAATAAAGGATACAATTGTAAAATTTGTATAATTAAATAACAATTAGTTCTTTTCTAAATGGCAATTACCTTTCACGATCATCTAGCACAGGTGTTGATGCTCTCAGACGGGAGTTATTTTCTACATTAACTTCATCTTCACAAATAGATGAATCCAGTCTGTTTACACTAGGATCATCACAGTATCTAAAAGTAAAAAAAATATAAGGTAAATTTTGTGCTAGGATTAGAATCAGTAGAATAGAAAGTGTATTATAATAGGCCTACTAGTTGATTGCAAGGTGTCCTTTAATGAAATATTATGGCAGATCTGTGCTTCAATAAACATGGAGATTTAAATACATTTCATACTTGAGAGCTGACAAAAGTGTAAAATAAATTTGAAAACAGTTAAATTAATTACGCAGGTAACAGAATATTTAACATTTTATAGTAATTGTGGGAAAAATTTGGAATCTGGTACCATATTAGGAAGCGATCTACGAATTTTGTTTTTAATGAAAATGAAACTGCATTATGAACAAATAATTGTGAGCATCACAAGATTTTCATTTGTAACTTCAATTGTTAGAAATCACGCATTTTATGTTAGAAGTTGTGGTACGAAAAGTTGAAATACGAAGCCATCTTGGAAAAGTGATTGCTGTTCACGTTCGTAAAGTTGAGGTATGTCAGCTTGCAGTTTGGCAGTGTACACAACGGGACACCTATTCTTCAACTGCTCGCGGCGTTGCCTTCGGCACGCTCGGGGCCGCTCTGGTGGCTGCAGTCACGGTCGCTTCGCTCCCACTGCCCCACGCCTAATAATTATAATCACCAGGCAAGGGTAACATACTGGGCAAAGTAACAAAATTTTGAATTTTTCGAACGCGCCCTTACATCAATCGTCCGTAATGGCGATGTGAAATGTTTTTTGTTGCTGTTGTTTCTGTAATATTTTTGTGTTATTAAAATTGTAGTAGTGTGAATTTGTTGCAGTATTATAATGTAGCAATGCACAATAAAGGTATGTAATATTGAAAATGTGTTTATTGACGTAAATTAATGGTACCAGTTTCCGAAGCTCAGCCGTAATTGTTATTAGCCTGTTTTTGAAGAGTTAAACATTGCTTTTTCATTTGTTTAGTTTAGCAACTTCTGCCCTCAATAATAAATCATATAACAATAATGAAATATATTTAACTCATCATGTGTGTTAAAATACATGGTCTTAATTTTCAATATCAATAAGGTTTGTGTTTTTGATTTTCTGTGGACTCTGCGAGTTTCTGTGGACTCTGCAAGAGTCTGAAGACTGATTACATGCTAAAGGCTTAGAGCACTGGAAGCATGAACTAGCCTATTGCACACCAAAAATCTCATAAAAGTAAAATGGGAAAAAAATGATAAGAAAACCAAATAAACATATTGGGAAAAACTTTGGAACGGTGCAACCTATGGATATTAAAACTACCTAAGCATAATTTTGACCTACCCTGGCATACACAAACGTACCCAATCATATATAAACTGTATAAACCTATCCTAATGTACTAAAGCCTAATTTAAGCTAACCAAACCTTACCTAACCGTTCAGCTTGCCCCGTTCCAAAGTACAGCCTCATACGGTCCCACACTCCGGGACTACAAGGATAATCGAGCCCCCCCCTCCCCCCAACTTGTTGGTGTGCACCAACTTAATGAAACTATAAGGTTATTAGGTTTGGTTAAGTTAGGTTTAGTCAATCTCCATTCTCGGGAATGTCAATCTCCATTCTCAGAAGTTGGGGGACCTCGATTATCCTTGTACTCCCCACACTCCCACTGAATTTGTAACAAAAAGGAAAGCTATCGAAATTAAAAATATTACTTACACAGTTCGGAATAAGACAAGCCATAGGCCTAGTCTACGAAATGTTATGACCTGCTATTACTCACCTTGCCATCAAGTATTGAATTGTCTTGTTGCTATTTAGTTTCAGAGATGTCTTTAAAGAAGCGAACTTCACAAATACTGATTTTCGTAAATAAATAACTTTAAATTTCTCTAAGTTACTCCTTCCTACTGTAGACGACTCCATGTTGAAAAGTGAATAAATTGAGATGATTTGAAACCCAAGAGTAATTCCGTACGTTGAAATAATTCAACGTAATTCTCACTCTTCTCACTAGGCTCCGCACGGTAAGCCACTTTCTTTGAATCACGCCAACGTGCTGCCATCTGTTTCCATATTATAAAGTTAATGTATTTACATGCTCTCTTTGTTTGCTACACGTGAATAGCAGTTGCGTTTCTTATAAATACCGGGTAGTGTTGGAAATACAAATGTGGCCCCTTCACTGTGTGTTATGGGTAAGATAATTTCAAAGTAACATATTTCCAACATACAAAAGGAACTTCTTCAAACGTTATTTCATTGGCTGATTTTCTTTACTTTTTGGTCGTTTTTATGATTTTCTGGGCGGATCGTTTGTAGTGATGAAGTTGTGGGTGGAACTTAATTATATGGGGAAATAATGAAGAATATAATAGTTTCTTCCATTCTGGTCAAGCACCTTTAACCTTGTCGGATTTCAATAAAAATCACGTCGTTGGAAAGATAACTTCGTGTACTTTAATATGTGATAACGACTTTTTTCAATTCCTTCTTGCATATTGACGCGTTCTCCCATAGAGTTCAAGATTAATATAATTTCCAACAATCTGTGTTTTTCAGATTTCCTTACTTTACTCTCAAAAAGCGTCATAATGCCATAAAAAAACTCAAAAAGCCTTTATTACATATTAAAGTACACGAAGTTATCTTTCCAACTAAATTATTTCCATTGAAGTCGGTTGAAGTTTAGTACCGCTAAAAGCTTAGTACTTTCTTTCGGATACTACGGTTTTATCAGGACATGATTCCTTATGGAACAATACGTGCCCACATGCACCACCAAATTGACCGAGCAAGTGGCAGAAACATGCCAAATTTATATCAGTCGTTCTGTAAATGAAATGGTAATAATTTTTCGTTCCTTGACATTGATAATTTTCATTCGCTGTTTCAGTTTGGAGACGGTATCTATTTCACCTGTTGTTCTTCAAAGGCAGCTCAATATTCTATTCCTAATGATCACCAGATTGGACTCCTCTCCTTGTGCGATGTTGAATTAGGGGAAAGTAAAGGTTTTTTAACGGCTAATCATGATGCTCAGAAGTTAATGGGTACAGAATTCCAAAGTGTTCGTGGTTACGGCAACTTCTGGCCGCAAAACACAGTACCAATGTAAGTATAGGAGAGAAATTATTCGAAGAGACCAAAAATAGTAGTCATGTTCGTGACTCATAATTCTTTTAAGATGCCAATGGTAACAGTTTTTAGTATTAATAACTGATTATTATAAAATAAGCTTACGTATAGTGCATAAATTTCAGATGTTTAAAAAATCATTTCATAACAGTGAATTCTTGTCTGATAAATTTAAAGATAAATTGTTAATTCTTAGCTCTCGTAACAAGAATATTAACAAAGTTATTATCACAGTATTCAAAGAGACATTTTCTGTTAAACACCACATTTATTAACGACAGATTTCGATGTTCAGTATCATTATCAAGAAGTTCCATGCAAACAGATTTTCATATTAAGAATTAAAAAAAAAGAAACAAATCTTTATTTGGTATCAGCGACTCAGCGTTCTCTTATTTATATTATTGTAATTTTTTGCTCGTTTTAACATTATCTGTCACTGGTGTAATTATATCGAATCCACGGTGAATGAATATAACATAAGAGGTATTTTCAATTTTGTATTATTTTTTTTCGGGGAAAAACAAAGAAAAGACTTTTTTATATTATTGTATTTCCACGATCCCCAAATAAAGTTTGTTCTGACCGAAAATTTGTCTCGTATATAAATTTAATGCCGACAAAGGTATTTTTCTGTTACTCATATGTTTATAGTTAAAAAAAGTTTTAAAGTAATAGTATAAATTTAAAAAGTGTCAAAATAATCTCTTATCTCTCAGATCATAAAAATCCTCTGGATTAACCCTATAAGAACGCACTCATACTATTATAGTAGAATCACAGAGAAATATATCAAAAATTGAACATTACTTCATTTGGATATGTAAAAATAAAAAATAATAAATAACAGAAACGTGCTCTTTAGGAAATGCACGAAATGTCATATTCATAATTTAATCACATAAGAGATACGCCAAAGGCCCATTTTTTTAAAGCGAGGCGAATCATTTTCCAACATAGTTTAGCTTTCCCTGGGATGTTGAGCAAAATAAAGAACAAAGAAAGTGAAACGGGGAACTTGTATTGGAAATGACGCGCCCTTTTAAAATAAATACAGGTTTAATAGGACTTATTTTAACTATACAGAAATTGTTTTCAAGATAGATGTTTCCTCATGAAAAAATGTACAAAACCTTAATTCAATTCCTTTTACTTCTCTCCCTTTGCTTTGATATAGAGACAACTCCCAGCACAAGTTTACTAGGATCAACGTTGGTCCATTAGTTCCAAAGTACCCCGATGATACTTTGAAACAACTTACTGGTCTCATCTACAACGAATATGTGGTTTACAATGAAGATCAAGTCAAAATTAAGTACCTACTCCGAATTAAAATGATACCAAATTAAGTATGCCGTATTGTTGGTTCATTATTGTTGTATTATATTGTATTTAATGAAGTGAATGAAATTAACCGTGATTATTATTTACTGTTAGTATCAACTGATATTGTAATTTCGAATTATATTATACTCGTATTTAATGCTGTATAAAGATTCGGTATTTGGTCAATTGTATTATATTATCAATATGTGTTTTGTAGTATTATCTTGGGTTTAATTATAATACTGTGAAAGCAAATAAGATTTTCTTTTAATTTACCTTTTACAGTTCAAGTTTTTCCGCTTGTTGAAGGTATACTCAAACTTTTGATGCCGGAATATTATTGGTCGTTCCAATTGTTAGTAAACCCCAGTATATTTTGAACAATTTATTATACAAGTTGTAATAATGAATCCACTTATTGGAAAAATAAACTACTGTAATCCACAAATAATATTACTCATAATTTTATAACTAATATTTTGTTGGAAGAAACATTACGGCGTAAACAAATAAGTGATATAATGACACGTTTTAAAAATGCTAAGTAAAAAATAAAAAAAAATAAAAAAAATCGAATTTGACAGTGGGAAAAAAAAGTCAGCAGTAGTCTATGCTTCAGTGTCAGTTTACTTTTATAAATTCCTTTCCATACATATACATTTTAAAGGTTCACTAAAGAGTAATAGAATTCCTTTAAAAATTATGTAATAAAGACTCATAACTATGAATTGGTTGAGATTACTGGAGAACTTTTTAACGAAAGTATGCTAATTGGCTGTCTATCTTACAAGGTGATTATTCTCAAATATTGATTATTAAAACTAGATTATATGATACAGAATGTCAAACTAGATTTGAAAAGCTTGAATTGTATGAGTCTAAACTAGGTATATACACCTACCACTTTTTGGAATTTGGATAATTCTAGATTGAAATTTGAAAAAAAAAAAATCGATTTTATTATCATTATTCATTCAAATGAGAGTATATACAGTTGCCCTATAGTCTAACCATATAGAATTAATCAAATACAAATGTGGTTGGCCAAATATTCTCCAAATATATTTATGAGATTATTGGAACATTGGGATTATTTATTTATGTTAAGAATATATAATTTCTTATGTGAATGTTATTATAGATATCAAATATAATAGTCTAACTTCAACGTCATTTAATATTGTCAACGATATTTTTCTTGTACATTATCAAAACAAAGATTTCTATACATATATCATATCCATAAATGTGTGATTATACCCTATGTCAACTGTAATGTAATTCTTATAGATTTTTAAAAATATGGATTATGGCTTCTGCCTTTGGAACAATAAACATAGTTCATTATTAAGTAGATGTTTTACTACAAGAACTGTCACTCAATTATATTTTGATTCAATATTACAGCAAAGTTTATTTTTTTACGTTGTTTTCCAAAAGTATATAATTTATCAACACTGGTAAAGTATACAGGCTTATCAGTTTCAGATATAAAAAAACTTTTCTGAAAAGTATCCAAACTTCTTCACTCTAAAAGATACTTGAGTGAACTCTTTTTCTTCTTTTTTATCATATTTTCTCTTCCCTAAAAAATTTGCTATTCAGTAAACCGAAGGAAAATGTTCTTCTTTCAAAATCGCTCCAGCATGAAAAAATACATCTATGCTGCTGGTTTCTATCTTATTTTATTGATATGATTTCATATAAAGTCATATTCAATTTGGCATGAGGCAAAAGTGATGACGAAAATAGGTTTAAATGGTATTATAAAGAAAGTGAAGTTTCGTTCGTAAATAAAGATATAAAGAATTTTTACGTTGCAAGCAAAATATGTTTTTGAACCCAGATTTGATTTTTTTGGGAACAGTGTCTCTTGAAATATATGTTATGATAAAGAATACTGTTATCAACAATGTTCTAATTAGGAATTAAAGAAAACGTCATTTGCATAATAAATTACCAACCTAAAAGTAATTTGATTCAGACATTTTAATTCTGATAAACGTCTTTCCAAAATCTTACTGACTCAAACTGGTTATGTCTTCAGACTATTTTGACGGGTAAACCCATTGTTGACCACT
>JAQIWE010003416.1:0-11844 GCA_034698565.1 Campodea plusiochaeta | reverse complement strand
GCTTTAGGGTTATCACAGAATCCTTCTACTAAAGATTGTTCGTGTTCTCTTTTTGCTTTTCTAATTTCTGACGTGACACGATTTCTTGCATATTTGTATTCATCTGACGTTGGACCGTACTGCTCCATTGTAGTTTGCTTCGGTAATGCTAGCATTAACTCAAACCAAAGAGATTCTTTATAATTTGTTTCTATATACAGTGGAAATATTCTGCCCAACCCGTGCATTGCATGGATCATGGGTCCACGGAAGAAGAAGAAGATGTGTTAGATTCATACATTACATAGTTTTTTTACTTACCAGCTAAGATTCTTAATACAGTAGATTTTCCACATCCTCCGAATCCAAGTAAAACTGTAATTTGTCCTTGATACAAATCCATTTCAACATTACTTAGAAGAACAGTTTTATCCCAGAATACTGGAATGATTTTCTTCAGATATCTCACTCTAACTCCTGGTTCAATATTTTCAGGTTTCTTTTCAAAATATTTAGGATCAAAGGTATCTTCATCAAATATTGGTTTTAATTTCACAGCTCTATCTTCATTATCAATGAAAAATGTACTCGACCAATACAGTTCCTGAAGTAAACAAGTGGATAGTATCATTGGTAGAAATGAAAAGCCGAATTCCGTAAAAAGTACTCTGCATATTATAGGGCATTACCCAACATGTTTCGAATTAAACAATTCATCATCAGGGGTGCATAATAACTGCAATTAGATGTTGTTATTTTAAATACAAAACAGCAATAACATCTAATTGCAATGAAAAAGTTTATTGGCGAGCAACAGAGGTTATTACATTATGGAATCATGAAACTTTTGAATAATAGCCATTCCTCTGTTAAATGTTGTTGATTTATTTCTCTATCTTAACATGTTTCAAGGCAATAGGCCTCATCTTCAGAAGTTAATACATAGAAATAAAAACAAAAACGTGTAATCACAACCGAAGATAACATAAAACTATAAATAACATAAAACATAAAACTATTCAAAAGTTTGATGATTCCATAATCTAATTGCAGTTATATGTACCCCTGATGATGATTGTTTAATTCGAAACATGTGGAGTAACGTCCTATAATATACAGAGTGCTTTTTACCGAATTCGGCTTTGTATTTCTATCAATATACAATATTCCGTACATTTCTACTATTAAAAATGGATTGTACCATTTAAATGAGGTTGGGTGAACCCCAGCAACTTTTCAGAGGTTTATCAGCGCCTTAATAATTTGCTAACTGAGTCTGATACGCAGCCAACAGAATACGGTGACTCCAAGATATACAGGATAGTACTCTAGAATCAGAAGTTGTATTTCTCAATTTAATTTTATACTTCTGTTTCTTCTTCTTCTTCCGTGGACCCCATCCATGCACTGCACGGGTTGGGCAGAATATTTCTACTGTATATAGGCTACAATATACTACATGCTCGCCAGACATGAAGCGCAGTACTACAACCGCTGCTGTCAGTTTGCAACTGACTACGCCTGTAATAATCCATTCCTGCAGCCATACTGATCACTCTGATCTCTGCCTGCGGATGGTACTGATGGATACTGCTGCCCTCCATCAGGGGTCACAATCAACGCCACCCCTTTATGCAGGAATAATGACAAAGTCACCTTTCCTAATGCATACACACCAATTCCTATATATGTCATTGTTTTGTATTTTTTAATTATTATATTATAAGAATTCACTAACCATTGACAGCATATAGTCTCTAATACATGAGACCTATTTGTTGTTAGTACAGTTTGACAGTCTCTATCACAATCTGATAAAAGTCTGAACAAATGGATCCCCTTTGTTTGCTAATATAACCAAAACTTTCTTCTGTCAAAATCGCCAATTTTGTTAAGTACAAATGCTTCTTATGTTTACGCGAGAGGTAATAATATGCTACAGCATATAGAAAAACAAGATATAGATCCTGTGCTGGCCATTGATGCCGGCTCTTTTACACAGTATAATCCAAACAAGTTTCTAAAACAAGTTGTTATCCTGAACAAACATCTCACTGTTGGTTCAAGAATGTTGTTCGAAACAATGTATACTTACTCGTTAGTGACTATAGTGTATGTTTTTCATATAAGATGTGCATATCTCATTGAGGTGATACTTATCATGCTTGATACTGTTTACTTGTAAGGTGCAAAAAACTTCAAGTGCGTCACGGGGCGTCAGCAGGATTGCAAGCGTTTCTGAGTTGAATTACGTAAATAGAATCGAAAGAAAATGACTTTTTGTGTACTTGTAATTTGTGGTACACTAGAAACATGTTGAAATAGAAATTCTTTTATTTTTTGAGATGCAAAAGTATTTTTGAAACCAAAATAAGATTAGGTTTTTAATGGAAGGGCTAATGTTTTAATGCGGATTGTGGTGATGGATTATTGGATGTACGGTTGAGAACAAAAGAGTGGTCTCTACTGTAAGGATAAATACATTACAAGAACGATTTGGATATGAAATTTACAGAAGGACTTGGTGTTAGTTACAGTCTATACTGAGTTCTGCATTACATCTCATTTAGACAACTCTAATTTTTTAGTTCTTTTCAAGAGTTCTTAATCCTTTATATGTTATTGTACAATAATAATAAATAGCAACCTATTCCGACATGCAGTATTACTATTAACTTCTGTTGTCTATAAATTATTATTGAGCATATTATCATAAGCATTAATTGTTTTTTTTTCTGCTCTGAACAGTGCGATTTCAATTAACTTTTAAAGTTCTTTTAAAGTGTTTATAATTTTGAAATATGTACTAGAAAGTAGAAAAATAATCTGAGTAATGAATTATTTCGTCTAGATACTGTACGGTTCCATACAGCAGAAACTTTCATTGACATTTTTGTGTATTAAATTTATTGCTATTTGCAAATCACGCTGTCTGAACAGCTGAAGGGATTGTAAAGATACTAGTAGTTCTCTAATGATTAATTTTCTTAAGAGTTACAGTAATTACAAAGCTTTATTTGAATATCAGGGAACAAGCAGGATTTCAATATTTCAATTCAGTACAAATTTGACAGTAATTATAGAAGTAGTATTATACATACTGTAACAAAAAATTATTTACAACTTAATGGAAATAAATAAATAAATCCTGAATAAATAAATATGGTAAAATAGAATTTCTGAATAAATATCGCAAAATTATTAGAATTTTAACATAGTGTTGTACAAGGAGGTAGAAGCTGTAATTTTATGCGAAGTACCCACGTACATGTAAAAAGCATTCTCCAGAGACGCCCGCATTGTTCACAAACCACATTTCAATATGCCTGCATGAGAAAAAAAACCTCTGTTAAACACTCTCACTATATTAGCATTCACAGCATGTAAATACCACTACTATACCATGTTCATATTCAGTGGCTTACTCCACTCAAAGGAAATACTGTAACGTTTTGTGAGGAGCAAAATTTTAATTTATGTTACTGGTTACATATTCTGCATCGTTTGACAGGTTATTAATTTTTTTTTAAGGAAACATGATGGGGAAAATAATGCGTATAGAAAGAATGAAGGGATAATCTAATTTTTACCGTAATTTTATTTCTATTATTAAACCTCGAACCTCATCATTACAAAATAATACATTAGCCACATTAACCTTTTGTTATTAACGGTATTATGGAATAACGATATAAAATGAAGAAATAATAAAGAACAATGTTGCTTGAAGAACTGGGACACTGTTGGACATATCAAAAGAAAGCTTCATTGCACATAATGCTATATATTCTTCTAGTGTAATGCTATATTATTGCTATTCTATAATGCTACATTGCTCTTGAGCACAATAGTTTGGGTCATGCGAAAATTACATACATGTATTATATATTTTCATTATGTTCTTAACATAAATATGAAAAAAAAATTGTAAAACAAAAAAAGAAGAGCAGAACAGTGCTACTACTATTTAAATCGAAAATAAAAATTTACAGGAAAGATATTAAGCACATCTATAACAAAAATTCAAGTTGAATGATCTATATAAAAATAACGAACATATTTCCGCAATATTCTTGGAGAACTCCATCTCTTTTGGAAGGGTACCCTGATATTCGCTCACTTTCACAACAGGAAACCCCTACAAAAGCGGGTTAGGTGACTCAGACCTCTTTTATGTATACTTAAAATGTTACTACCTACATGCAATTAAATCTGATGCATCATGCCTGATGGTATACTGAGATAGGAAATTAATCCATTTTTGAAAAATATTTCTCAAAGTACTGATTAGACGTATTTAAAAAAAAAAACTTTGCCATTTGATTCAATTTCAAAAAGAAAAATAATGTGTTAAAGTTCTTATTTTCACCAAAACTATTTTTCACTACGAAATATTACTATATTCAGCACCATTCTGTACGTTTAATAAAAATAGGTTTGATAAAATAATGATAGCTTGTATAATAAGTATCATATTCAATTTAGTAGACGTATCATCATCATTTGCTTATTTTCAGAAATGCGAGTTAAATTTTTTCTTTTCATAGATCGTTAAAATTATTTTAATGTTATATTTCTGCAGTATAATAATAATTATATCTAGTATTAACAATTAATAAATCTTATATGATGCAGATACCATTAAGATTTCCTAATCTCCTATCTTACCCATATCCGACAGTTTACTGATTCTCCTCATATATTATCATGTTCCATTCATTTCACCGTTTGATTCATTGCACACTTCTAACGAAAATAATTGTTAAAAGCAGATATTAACGTTTCCACACATTTACACAAAAATTTGTGAACAAATTGCAAGGTTTTCTTTTCAGTGATTCAGTTCATTTGTTCCTTTTTTAAAAGTTTCTTCTGCACGGGTAAGTTTGAAGTGGTGATTGCATGCATGCTGGAGTTAGAACGAGTGTTAGCAGGCGTCAAATGATTCAAACAGAAGTTAACTATATAGAACGTCAAAAGCTATATAATTTTGTTCTACAACACAAAGGTTAATAACGGGTAGTACAAATCACGCAAAAATATTATTGATTTTACTTGAAAAAGAATGGAATGGAAGCAATGATGGAATAGCGAAAATAGAAATTACGAGCAGTCTGAATAGTTCATAATAGTATACAAGTAAAGTTACTGTCTATTTTTGAATTAAAGTATTATAATTTATAATAATAAAAACACTATTTTTGTTAGGACTGGCGTCGTTATAGTAACTAAACGAATATTTCTTTATCATGTAATCGAATTATTTAGTTTATGGTGGCTATTGAGATCTACACGATTAAATGAACACAAAAATTATGTAAAGACATCAAATCAAGAAAATTGAGCTATTTTCAGGCACATTGAAAAAAACGAAAACTCATAAGAAGAAACATAAAATTGATTACTACTCTACTTCAGTTTTATATTCAGACAACAGAAAGACAAGACTTCGGACAATCGAAGCCATAGAAATCATCAAACATGGTAACAATCAAATGAACGACGCTCCAGGTTTTGGACTTAACAATTTTTGGAAGAGTTTTGTGGAATCTGTCCTTTGAATTGTGCCTCTTTTTTGTAACTTTATTTGTGTGTTATACTTCCCTTTCTCAACATATTGTTTCTTGCAAATGTGTGTATGATAATATAGCAAACGTTGCCAATCCAGTATTTTATTGTGTTTTGAAGTGGTCTAATCCATAATTTTGAAGATGAATTATTATGCATTTCATTTATTTAAACATAAAAATGCACTTTAAAATGGCGTAAAAGTATTGTCATGTTATTGTGCATTGCACATAATTATGGAATGACAAAAAAATCTATTACCAAACTGTTTGTTTGTGGGTTGGGAAGATCAGTGGAATCTTTTCGAAGGAACACAAAGTACTGTAAAGTTGAGACACAAAATTTGTAGTCCGTGTCCGTTTGTTTTCATGAGGGAAGCCAAAGTTAGCGAGAAAGTGAGAAGAAGTAAGCGAATTCTTAGGGGAGAGTTTATAGTATATTGGATGTCATGAGATCGAAAAGTTTCCTATGATTGAATTTCCAAACAGAACGATTGTGACATCATGACAAAAGTAGTCCCCCAATCACCACTGATTATCACAGATTACAAATATTTTTTTTTCTCAAAATTTACTGTTGGTATATTTAGTCATTTAGCACAAATAGCAATGAAAACAAGCAATTCAAATCACTCGAAGGATTTGCGATTGGAGAAATAGCATTTTAAAGTGAATTATTATAACCAGGAAGCGAGCGATCGCTTCCTGTTATAACTAACGAGAAATTTAGCGCATACTCAGTTATCTGAGTTTAAAATATACTACACATGTACAGTAAGCTCGGTCCAGCAATGTGCAGTTGATTTCATTGTTCTCCAGAATTGTAAAGCAATATGTTTAAGAAGCGAAAGAGAAGAGGTCACATTGCAGTAAAACGTGAACTGTACATGAAGTTTTACTTTGATTTAAAGATTAGGAAGCAATCGCTTCCTGATATAACTCACATAATTTCATGACTGATATTTAAGCACAGATCTCAAGCGTTTTATAGCTTCGGAAAAATTCTGTTTTGCTTTATGTACAGAAGTTAATAAAATCGCTTTCTTAATAAAGTCGAAGCATTCAGAAGAAATAATGCAAATGGAAAGCACCCAAGAAGCATTATGAAAAATCAGCTTATTTTGAATTATGTATAAAATAATTTTAACTTTCGTTCTGATTCTTCTGTCTTAAACACTTCCTACTGATTCTCACCCTTCCTACGATCCTACCTCATTCCTTTAAGAGCAAAGTCAGTAGAGTTTTCGTTCCCCCTTTGCTCAAACTCGCAAACTGGGTTAGCAACGCTCAAATGCACTTGCTAACTAAAAGCAAAAGTAGACTTTGGTACCACTCACTATTTCCTAAAGAAGGCCCTTCTTGTGTTTGTTGAACAATATAAAGGGGGTGGAAAGAAGAACCTCTCGGACGAACACCTACAAGCAGCTCATTCCACTTCTACAGAAACTTTCTTGCTAATCGCTTAATAGAAACTTCACTTGCTTTAGTGAATAGTAATGAGACTGTATCTTGTGAAACTTATAGAGTCGATATTAGTTGATGCTCAAGTGCTAGTGCTTACAATTAAATAAGTTGTGAAGATGTCTTCTCCATTAATAGTAGATGATTATTTCAAGAAAGACGAGATAACAATAAAGCATATACACTTGAAATGTTCAAACGATTAATAGAAGTATCAATTTAGTGAATGATAAGTTCTGAATGAGGTTCTGAGTGAAACTAATGGAATTACTGGTTGTTGTACAAAATGATGTTTGAGACTTGTCAGAAACTTTAGTGAATTATGTATACTCGTGAACTATATATTTTGGACCTTTTGATGATAGTGATGTGGTAGTCGTCTTAAGTAAACATTCATAATATTTCAGTGCTTGAACAAAGTTGTATACTAACGTTATTCCATAATTCTGATTGAAGTAGAAATAATTAAATAAAACTATATCATCACAGTTATATTATTATTATATAGATGACGTAGAATGTGAATTGTCTAATTGAAAAACTGTTTTTTTTAATTCATTGTAAATTTTACTTAGAGTTATAGATTTTCGAAAATATACTTTGCTAATGGACTTGAAGCTTTACGAATCATAAATTCACAATGTACAGGAGAGTTGCTTTCTTGAGCAAATAAATCAATATTTTTGCGCTAGAATAATTTATTATGTTACTTTCTGTATCTTAAAGAAATCAATGATCAGTGATTTACATACGATAGAGTACAATAACACTATTCTGCCTTGCAGCTTTATATGCAGGAAGTAATTAGACAATATTCCTCTATGTGGTATAAGACACTGTACAAGTATGTGTTTTAATATTTTACTTGTTCAAGAGATCCAAGTCTTTCGTTTTATTGATTCCATAAGTTTCACTACATCCAAGCAAATGTCGCCACCTTGTCAATTCTGAAAAGTATATAAAAAAAGAACTTGAAAGTTTCCAAGTAGAAAGTACGTTGACGTGTGGAAGTAATTTATAGTAGTGAACTCAATGGTCAATATAAAAGTAAGTTAGGGTTGATGTGCCTGTTTTATACCTTACGAAACTTTGATACATCACAGAAAAGTTTGGCATTAAACTTCTTCTTTTACACAGAGGTAGAAGGCCAGCTAAGCAAATTTCTAAGCAAGCTTCATAATAATACAGATGCGAAGGAAAACCATTTCTGTTAATCGGAAAAGAAAGTGAAAAACTTGTAAATCTCACATGATTAATTTAAATATCAAATGATAATATACTACACTGAATATTAAAGGAATTTAGGCGCGTCAGTCAGGTAGTTTAATACCCTTCATACCCACAAACGGGGAACTGTTTTGACCTGTCTATCACAAGGTGGTAAGGTATAGGCAGGCATGTGACCGATGTCAAACCGCCGTTTCGACCTGCTAGGGCTCATCAGACATCCTACATTCTCTCACCGATATTCCACACATATTATGGGACGATTGTTTGCGACGTTAACAGGGACGGCGCCTGAACACTTCAGCAGGGGGATCAAATTTTTCTGTGATGTATCAAAGTTTCTAACCAGCACATCAACCCTGACTTACTTTTATATTGCCCATTGAGTTCACTACTATAAATTACTTCCACACGTCAGCTTTGAGCTGAAAAGTTCATAATAAATTTATATAGTGACAGAGGAGGCAGTGCGTTTTGATTCACCCTCGTATATAACTTCTATTCCTCAAAATTAATGTCACTAATTATAAACCATTTTTGTCCATATATGTCTGTTAATTGTAGTGTTTGTTACATTCACAAAGTTTTACTAGTTCACTTTCTGTCTTTGAGGTTTTATTTTCAATCTGAATTCTTTCAGTGAAGAACATCCTTATTTTTTAAAAATCAAAATTTCTTTTTTTACAGTATGTGTTATTCCAGTGTACTTGGTATGAATGAGTTTTTGTGTAATCATGGTGCTACTGCAATTCTTTCTTTTATTTTTAGAAAAGACTACTTTAAAGACGCCTAACTCTAGAACTGAGAGACCAGTTTCCTTCTGTATTTTCTAATAACAGAAATTTCATTTAGTAACGACAACTTCCTCTTTGCCATTAATTTTCACAGTTGCTCGGTAAAGATTCACGAAGCGAGACATATTGTACTAGATTCCATTGTCTTTTCCCTTTAATATATAAAGTGTGAGTTCCTAATTTATATATCTTTAATTTATGACTTTCATGTCTTCTGAATACTATACAAAGCGAAGTAAATTACAACGAGTTGCTGGACTTTCACATCAAACAGAAGAATAAACGTCTATGCTGCTGTTTTGAACGGAATATCTTTTCCTTCTCTACGAATTTGGAATTCTCAGTTATTTTTCTATGTTTCGAAACTCGACAGCACAGCAGTGTACAACCACAGCACATATTTACAGAATCAAAGTAGGCAGGAATGAAATATAATACGACAGTTAAAAAAATTCGAGTTATCTCAAGATTACAAATCAAACCCTCCGTTTATATGTTGCAATATTTTAGTTCAATTCATATTTCGATGCGAGACAATGTACTTAAAAAAATAACTCACTTCGAAAATTTCGTTCCACCCGACAGGTTGGGTTACTTCCCGGTGGATTTCAATTTTGAAAAATGTCGGAATATGTACAGTATACAGTTCTTCTTTGATATTTCAAGAAAATGAAATATAATTTAACATGGTTGTATTTATGTTCGTGTCGCCGTTAGTGAATACGTTATAATAATTATGTAAGCGATTCCATGGTTACATATTATGTGATACAAACTTATAAAACAAATTTTCTAATCATATAATAATAATAAACTTTATTTTTTGATTAAGAATAATATACAAAATGATCTTTTTGGACATTTATGTAATAATGTAATGTTAATAATAAACTTAATTAATGATTATGAATAGTATTATACAATTTCCCATGCTGTTATGAATAATGATCTACAGTATTGTTCTAATATCAGTATACGCAGAAAGTTAGTATAACCCTCACGTTACAGCCTACATTATACGTCTTTTCACTAGGATTCCTATGAATCTAAACCAGGGTAGTCTCCGTCTTGATTTACAGGTCTCGGTCTTTTGCTGCAAGTCTCGGTCTCGATCTCGTACTGTTGGGCTCGGTCTCGTTAGGTTTTCAAACCTTATTGTAATATTGTTATTAAACTATATAAAAATATACAGTTTCGCGAAAATTTAGCAAAACTTTCAAATTTGTAGTATCTGAAATATTCAGAAAAATAGGGTAATTTTAAGCTTTTGGTTTAAGAAATGGTATGTAATTTAAAGAATTTAGTATATTTTCGTATCGATCCGATTAATTTTTAAAAGGTGTTTCCACGTTTTCGTTATAATTATTATTACGTTTTCAATATGTTTTCAAAACATGAATTCAGAATGCAAGAATGCCATAGAGAACAATACTTTCATGCCCATTTCCGTTCATGTGGATACTGAATGTACTCTATCGCTAAGCTGACAGTGTTAATATTTGAACGATTTAATGAATATATAAAGCTATTGGAAGATATGAGGTCTGATCTCGGTTTCGTCTCGAATAAAGAGCTAGACCGAGATAAGACTTGGTATCGGTTTCGGCTGGTGTCGTATAAGAACCCTACTTCTCACTAACTCGTGTTTGAGTGTTTGTGTTTTCACATAACAAATATACCATAAATAACTTTCGACACTTTTTTCTAGTTTTAAAATAGGTTCACTTATCACTGTCAATAATCGCTTACAATATATGTAAGATATAGGAAATATAAATGAATGTTAAAATTTGTGGAACCAGCAATCACAACACAAAAGGTATTAAGTTGTTGATGATATTTATCATTTGTATTTCAGGTCATTGGAGAGTATATTTTTTTAAACCAAGTCAAATTATTATTTGTAAATTTTTTTGACATTGAAAATTTAACAAAGAAAAACTACGTACCAGCAAACCAACGTTCTGGTTAACTGTTTAGTTATCTAAAAAGAGAAGTTGAGGAAAACAATGGGACCATTTCTTATCTCAAAACCCCTGACGAATAGTGTTTTTCTTCTTATTATTATTATAAATATTTTAAATAAGTAAGTCCTGAAGTTTTTCAATTTATTACCTTTTAATCCAGTAGAACTAACACGATTTCCGTTATTGATTCACTTTATTTCTTATAACCATTTTGATGTACACATGGAAAGTAAATACTTATTTTGAATTTTTCATAATAGAAAAATAAGAAATATTTTTTCTATATTACGAGATTATTAATTGATTTTTTGCAAACAATATTTAAAGTTTTCCATTGATATTTATCTGATGTTTTTAAGGGTAAGAATTTGTATATTTCTCAGTGAAATTCTGTTATCTGTTGATTAGGTCTATTAATTTCCAATGAGAAACGTTGAATATCGTAATACCTTGAACTTGATGACCGTACTCATTTTAAGACTAAAATCATTGTTATACAGGGTGTCTCAGAGCGAACTGACACATTTCAATGGGCTGCCAAGTTGCAACCAATGCACCGATTTTTATGAATTAAATAAGAATATATAGCCATAACTCTATATTTTTGTATCACGTAAACAAATTTACTTGAATATGAAATCAGGGGGCGGTTAAAGGCTGGGACCCCAAAAACAGTGAAAAATCACTTTTAAATGACATTATACTGCAATGAACACAGTTTTGCAGAAGTTCCATGATGGAGATTACTCTATGTGTTGTGCAATGATATTTATGAAACCAAAATTGTCTCTGCGGAGCCCTGCATCGGTATAACTCACGGAAAAAACGTGATTGTAAACGTGACCATGA
>JAQIWE010003415.1:0-11844 GCA_034698565.1 Campodea plusiochaeta | reverse complement strand
ATTATTATTATTATTAGTGGTCTGTTAAGGTCGCATCTATATTAACGGCGATGGCGTTTAATTCTACTTGTTCTATTTCTTTTCTTTCAAGAAGAGCTTGTGAGTTGAACAGAATGAAAAGTAATGACAATAATAATAAAAATCCAGAAAGAAATTTTACATAAAAGGATGTTAAATTATTTTAAAATAATATGATTTGATATCATATCAATGACGTAACTAATTGAATAATTTTCTACATAAAAACTGCCAAACTCTCAATAGCCCAGAGAGATATAGCATTAATAAGTTATCACCAAGAACCACGGTCGTAGTTCGAGTTCGTCGTAGTTCTAGTTCCATTTGAGCCGGAATTTTTCTTGTTCCTAATTTATTTTTGTATTATAAAGAAGTTAATTAATCATCACTTTTGTTTCTTTTCAAGCATCTAATAAATGAATTTAAAGATTTGATTTGTCGTTTTAAGATTATGAGAAAACCCCTTTTAAAACATAAATAAATCCTGAAGACAGCTGACAAAATATTATAATTGTAAATTTGCTGTATAGTAATGAGAGGAAATACCTATTCAGATTTTTAACATACTTTGTGATGGTGAGATCAGCTGTAACATCATTCACAAAGCTATTTTATAAAGTATATATGCGTACTCCGACATTTCCTGTTTCATTGAGGAGGGATTTATTCTGTCATAATGACCATAATCTAAATTTGTTTGATACTTCGATAACCTCCTTTAGATTTAATTTACCGCACATTTTCCCGTACACTACTTTACCAAACACTATTTGATTATTTTTTCTTTATACATTCTTCATGGTTCATCTTGTTTAATAATTGTTAATATTTAAATACAAAAAATTATTATTCCGCAATTAATGTAGCCTAATATTATTACTTAAACTCCCATTATTTTTCAGCGGGAAGTCTCGATTTCCAACATAGATTAGTGCTGGTGCGGTCACTGATTGTATGATTAAATCATTGTTATTAATTCATTTGATTTTCTAATATTTCATTTTTGACCCTGCCACTAATGGAATAATTGAAGAAAACATCTTCACAAAGATCAAACTTACAACATGGATCGTTTCAAATGGTTGAATATTAAATAATTCTTCATGTAAATTTTGTTTAGATAGGATTCAAGATGAAAATTTCAGATGTCCGGACTTGAACGCATTGAAAGACCTATTGTATCTACCTAAACATTCGGCTATTGTTATAAGCGATCAACTCTTTTCGGCCACATACGATTTTCGGATTGACGAAAAAAAGAAAAACCAAACTAAGGTATGTTATAGCCTGGTTGTTTGCTGCTACGAATATCGATATCATATCAGGCATTTCCGTTACTCCCAAACCGATGACTTTGATTTTCTTCACAGATTTGGAGAAAAATTGGAATCGATTATTTTAAGTCGATTGATAATTAAACCGAATTTCGATTGGCAAAGGTTATTACTGAGTGTTCGTAACGTGTTATTTATAAACTTAGAGTCGGGTAAAATTAATGTTTCGATTTTAGCAACAATTGGAGCTGAATGTCGACGAATCCGAGTTTTGTATGGAGCGAATTTGACTTCGGTCAAACAGGCTGACCTCAGAATGCTGTTCTCACGTCCTAATGCCAACAACGTTCAAGTCCGTAATCCATGCTGTCAAAATTTGGCAGTGTTTGAAGTACCAGCGATGGTGCCGATTTTTTTTCCGTGGTCTCGATCAGCTTAGCGAATTATTTTCGATTCTCTTTTCGGACGCACCTAATCTAAGTTTTGTTGGACGTGACTTTCAATCAGATAAATACGTAGCAAATCGAAATCCAATTCCGGCAACGAATCTTCGTGATATGAGAAGCACCAAAGATTTCAACATGGAAATACTGCAATCGTATCGTGAATTCTGTCCTCTGCTGAAGAAATTAGAATTAAATACTCTCACCGCAGATCCAACAGCCTTCAAAAATCTCAAATTGCTTCCTGAACTCGAAATTCTCTCTCTCAGGACACTATCGATCATAACGATAACTTTCTATACAATAGAATCGCTATGAAAGAGTGGAGTCGTTTGAAAAAACTTCATCTCAACTGTTTAGTTCACGACATAAACCTCACAATATTAGCTCAACATATGACAGGATTAACAACTTTAACGGCTGGTATGTAGAAGCATTACATGGGATTGTGATAGTAATAAAACTTTCAGATGTTTATTGAACATGAATGTAACATTTAAGAATGCAGTCATACAGAATTTAACGTGGTTGCCAGCTGTAATGAATACAATTCGTCATTTGGAGATTGAATTAGAGGAAATTGTTGCTGATCCTGCTTTTCTGGATAAGTTGATCAGGTTTAGTTTTCCAAAAAGTTAAGGCTAATAATAGTATAATAACATTATTGTATTTAACTCAATACATCTGTTCTGTTATGTTTATTTCAAATCTGTAAGATTGATTTTATGAATTATTAGTATGTAGTTACATTGTATTACAAATTAATATATTTAAGGGTTTAAAATAATGTTTTTATAATGTAGGCTTTAGTCTAAACTGATGTAGCATCTGTCCAGTATAAGAAATAAATTGTATTTTGTATAAATAAACATTGTGCCATTGTACTCAAAATATACAAGAATTTTATTTCATGATGTTGTAGGAAATTTTCTGCTCTTTCCAACAGGGTTGGGTTTTTCCCGGAAAAATGCAAATTATTTTAAATTACATAAGTTCTTGTAATAATCAATATATTTTCTTTTATTATTGTGGTGCTGGAAAACACTCAATTGCTATAATTCATAAATTTTAAATAATGCAAGATTGTGCCATTATACTCAAAATATACAAGAGTTTTATTTCAAAATGTTGTAGGAAATTTTCTGCTCTTTCCAACCATGCTAATTATTTTTCTGTAACAAAAGTGCCACATGATGAAAATTGTCAATAAGTAATTCAAAATCAGCATACTTTTTTCGTGAAGAATTTTATACTTCTACAATTAATAACTTTATTATTTGAAGAGATACATTGATTTTGGTGACATATTTGGATTCTCTGGAAAATTTTACATAAGAACATATTTTTGTTTACTCTTTATTGAATTTAATATTAATTAATTTCAGATTAAACTTTTCTTTAAAAATGTCCGCGGCGACCTAATTTAGCGTTAAATTAGCCAATCTATCACGTACTGTAAAATCAAAACTAACAGAGATAAAATTCTGAAATTGGATGATAAAACACATTAAGGATGCTAGAAAAAAAAATTACAGCCAAATGCCAGTCGGTGAGTTTTTTTTAATCACTCCTGGATCGTTTGGCATTGAATGACCCTATGGAAACCTTATGTTCTATGAAAATCATTCTTAAATAAACTATGTTTATTTCACAAAAATAAAATAATTTGCATGTGTGTCTAGCGAAGATGTCGATGGGCGCAGAGAAAGTTGGTCTGACCGGTACGAGTACTACTCTATCTAATTTTCGTGAAGTTGTGCTACATGCTAGGTTGTCGAGGTCGGCAACTAAATCAATAGCATCGTGGCCCAGACGGTATAATGGGTACGATCTCAAGTTCTCCGGAGACAGGGTAATATTGTATAATGATTCGATTAAAGTTCTATACACTCTCGAGCCGTATTTTCAAACTCATGCACTCCAGTCGTTTGCGCTTATGTTCGATGAAACTTTAAATAAATATGCACAGAATGAAGAATGCGATATTTTCATACTGCTTAGAAGCATGTTGTGAGGAGCTACAGTGTATTATGGCAGAACTTTTTTCGGACATGCAACAGCCGATATAATGTTAAACGAATTCATGCACAAGTGCGAAAAACTCAATTTAATAAAAATGCTGCAGCTGTCTGGATGGCCCTAATGTTAATTGGTCGTTTTACAAAAAACTAACTGGCAAAATTTTCGAAACCGATGGATCACATGAAATAAATCTAGGAAGCTGTGGTCTGCATACTGTTCACAACGCATTGAAAAAAGGATTTGTAGAAAGTGAGTGGAACTTAAAAGACTTTCTTGTAGTATTATATACATTATTTAATGGCACTCCAGCGCAGAGAAGATTTTGTGAAAATCATCGGAAGGAAAATTTCAATATATGAAAGGTAATTTATTTACATTATTTTGTGTTACCTAATGCTCCAGTTAATGGATTGTAAAAATAGGTTCATTTAATAGCTAATGGGTTATTATATAAAGTTACATATTTAATATTTTAACGTATATTGCAATCATTATTTTGTTTTCATGTTGAAAGAGTTTATTGAAGAAGCCTAATACTGATAAATAATTCAATTTAGTTGTAATGTAAAACATATAAACACGGCTTTCAACATTAGAAATGTTTCCATTAATTGACGATTTTTTTTTCATACCGTAATTTAGCGAAATGCCTTGTGTTTCCACCAAAGACCAGCGACGTCTTGTGGGATGTTGGATGGAAGTATTCCGATCACCAACTGCTGTCCAGAAGAAATTTCAGTATAACATACGACATTGAACCACCTTGTCGTTTGAAAATAATGAGAATTTATCAGCCATTTGTGAAGAATAATTCCGTTTCACGTAACTACAAACAAAAATGTGGAGCCAAAAGAACAGCTAGAACAACAATCAACATTACAAACATTGTTGACGCTTACGCTGATGAGTCTCATAAATCAGTTCGGCGGTGCGCTGTTGAGAAAGGAGTTTCAAAAAGTACCGTATTTAGAATTCTCAAAGAAGACCTTCACATGAAGTGCTATCATGTACAGGTGCAGTACACGTATTTTATGTTACATTGGATTCACATAAATTTGGTTTCATAGATAAAAGCTAATATGGATAATATTATTATTTCCATGGAAATAATAAGAAAACGTGTTGATTGAATTCCAATATTAAAAAAGAGATCTGAACTTTAATTATTGCATAAAAATCTGTGACATTATTTATTAATTTATTAAATAATATCTTCAAATAAGTAATTACAAGAAAATATTACTTAATTACTTATACTGTACTATCCATTTATGTTCTGGACTAATACCATTCACAGCACTGAACTTTAATGTAACACATCAATTATTATTTTATTGCTAGTTTGTATTAAAAAGAAACACATTTTTTTTTGTTTCTCTCCGTTATAAAAACTTCTGTTTTATCTCATGATAATGTCTTAATGTGAAATTTTGGAATAAAGTAATGAGAGGAGTTGTGGCATATTTTTCATCCAATCAATGATATTTTTAATTTATTTTGGAAGGATAGTGTACAATTGAAAGTAGACAGTGTGAAAGTATATTATTTTATTAAATATGCTGCTTTGTACTATTATAATTAATTATTCAAGCAGTAAATTGTCTTCCAAATGCGTTTTCGCTCTGAGTTTTTATTTAAATCTGAAGAATTTCACGAATCCTGGAAAAGTAATGTTATTTTCCTGCAGGTTGTACAGAACCTCTCTATGGAAGACATGAAGAAACGAGTCGAATGTTTAATCTTTCTAGAAATGGACAGAATGGATCCTACTATTCCATCATTTATGATTTTCAACGACGAAGTCACTTTCCATCTGAGCGGGCGTGTAAATCGCCACAAGGATGTTTATTGGGGAGAAGAAAATCCACATGTGACAAGAACACATGAAAGAAATAGTAAGAAGGTCAATATCTGGTGCTGTCTGTCAATCCATGGTATCATCCCCCCCCCCCTCTTTTTTTTTTTGCTGAGAAGACAGTAACGGGAAGGTCATATTTAAACATGCTGCAACTGTATGCTTTTGATCAACTGCCACCGTCTCTTAAAAATGGAGGTTGCTTCCAGCAAGATGGAGCCCCCCCCCCTCATTATGCCTGTGCTGTTCGACAATATTTAGATGAAGAGTTTCCCTGACGTTGGATAGGTCGATGAGGTCCCCTGAACTGGCCCGCGAGATCACCAGACCTCACACCATGTGATTTCTGGTTGTGGGGCATGGTAAAAGATCGGGTTTATGCAACAAAGCCCAGTAATCTGAAGGAACTCAGACATAGGATTACTACAATGAAAAGACAGTAGATGGAAAAGTTGATAACAGTGCATCAGAGTGTAAATTGTGCAAAAAAACAATTCTACGAACAGCAGGCAACACCTCTAGTATGTTCCAACATTTGCAAGTCCACCATTCAGCAGAACATTGAAAAGAAAACAACTAGCAAAGCAAACGGAAGAATCAGCAAAAAAAAAAAAAAAAAAGCAGCTACCAGTACTTCAAAGCAACTCAGCTTAACAGAATCATTTTCCAAAACGAACAAGTCTTCAAAAGATGATAAAAGAAGCAGAGGTATAACGGAACGTATCGGGAGGATGATTGCACTCGATCTGGGCCCATATTCGGTCGTAGAGCATCGTGGGTTTCGGGAACTCGTCCATTATTTAGAGCCCCGTTATGAAATGCCACCGAGAACCACCTTTAGCAGGTCTATTATTCCTGCATTATTCGACAAAACTCACGAAAGTGTTTTACATTCCATGCAGGAAGACTTTACCGGGCGAATATATTCTGTAACGTTCACAACCGATATGTGGACATCCCGTTCTAACGTATCATTTATTTCGTTAACCTGTCATTACGTGAACAAATAATTGAACTTGTGCGAAGAGTTTTAGACAACAGTCCATTTCCTGGTGAGCACACAGCAGATGCGATTCTGGCAAAATTGAAAGATATGGTAGCGAGATGGAATTTTCCTGATGGTATCAAATACTTTATTGTTTGTGACAATACTGCAAACATCCAACTAGCAGCAAGAAACTCGAAGTGGGAACCAATGCAGTGCTTTGCCCATACGCTGCAACTTGCTATTAATGATGCGAATAAGGAAACACCTGGAGTGCTGGCAGATTGAGAAAATTACAAAAGCAAATGGACTTACCCGAGAAGAATTTGGTTCAACAAGTTTAAACACGATGGAACAACGAATTTGCTATGATCAAGAGTTTACTTGAGCAACGACCAGCTGTGTCGGCTGATTTGAGCAGCGTTGTTGGAATTGACAACTTTAATTCTGCTGAGTGGAAATTAGTCTCCGGTGTAGTGAAAGTATTACAGCCAGTTGATGAAGCTACAACTTTGCTCGGTGGTGATACATACCCAACAAGATCAATGCTTCTGCCTGTCCTCCATGGTATTGAAACTTGCCTGAATAAGTTGATTGGAACGTTAGAGCATGGCGCTGGAGTAACATTCGCAAGAAATTTATTAAAAGCTATTAAAAGTCGCTTTCCAAGGTACAAATTTAACAAATGGAATGTTCTTTGTACTGTGCTTGATCCCCGTTTTAAAACTGCGCTGTTAAATGGACAAGAAGAAAAGACCAATGTGACGTTGATATTTAAGGAAGAACTGAAAAATGATCAACATACCCAAATTCAACAAGTACCAGTATACATTAATATTGGTGCATCTACTTCTGCTCGCAGTGAACCACTTTCTCTGTTTGATGATTTGGATCGTGCAACTTCCAAAACTTTAGTTTCAACATCAACTCGCCAAGATTTTGAACTAAATCAATATCTGTTGCAGCCCATTATTCCACGAAATGAAAATCCATGTTCTTAGCGAATCGTCATGGACTCAGTTTGGATGTGCCAGGGACTCATACACTGGATGAAATAAGTGTGCTATTGACACCACTGATGAGGGGAACGCCTGAACTGTATGCCAAGGGACGTGAGAAAGCCGAGTTACTGAGTAAAACATTCGAAATGAAAGTGCTGAACATCGAAGAAATCATGCCCAACATACCGAAAATTAACGAAATGAAAGTGCAAACTTATAGTTGTTACTATCACACTGCCGCCACTTTCTGTGCATTGGCAAAAGGCATTAAAGTGTATAAAAGTATTGTATGTAATGGTATATATTAAAAAAATATCTGAAATATAAAACATATATGAAACAAAATTTATTTTATTCATTCACTGCTGAACCTTTGTGCAGATAGGTATGGCCACGTCAGAGACCGATGTATTAACTCACGGTGATTATGGGATTGTCTATCTCACAGGTGCAGAAATAACACCTCAAATAGACCCTGTAAAACCTGTAATAGTAGCTGAAATTGACGAAGTAGAGGACGATCAAGTTGAAACTGTTAATGTTGCTGAATTAATGCAGAGCGATACTGATCCGCCGAGCGAAGATAAATGTACACATTTATATTGCAGGTAAAAAATAAACATTTATTAAAAACTATACAATATAATACTATTTATTTTTTAGAATTTGTCGTTGGGAAAAAATCTTGCCACTGCCGATAAATCACTGATTTATCGGCGTGTAATTATAAAAGGAAAATCATTCGACCTCACCTCCATGAAGAAATCTGTGAAGTTTTACAATAAGTATGGTTTCAAGAAGACACGTAGGAGACGGAAAACCATTATGTACAACTATTTTATTACTAGATTGACCAAAATGGAACAATTGAAGAAAAACTCAATAAAGTCAGTGATTTCGTTTTGACAAGATTTAGTTCAGCACGGAAAAACTACTTACCAGTTCACGATGATGATCTTCGGAGGTGGGCACTGACTGGTGAAAGAGAAATTGGATTTCAGACATTTAAAGCTAGTGATACATGGATACTACATTTGAAATCTACAAACCGAATTGTTTCACGTAAAGTTACAAAAACAATGACCATACATGAATTAGAAGAAGAAGATTACATAGTTTGTACTGCATCTACTTTCATTCATCATTTGACAGAAGAAATTAATAATTACGAAAATTAATAATTACGAAGTGAAGCACATTTTGCGGAACTTTTGGTGGACATCGAAAGAAACATTTTCCCGCAAAAAATCCTTTGCTATATATTTTTTGCTTTTACCCATATTATCCGACCCTAAATATTGACTCCTCCCCCTTCTTACCCCCCCCCCCTGGGGGGTGAAGCACCGACGGGATTTTGCGGGACTTTTAGTAGGTTATTAAGGACATCGAAAGGAACATTTTTCCGCAAAAAAAAACTTTATGTATTTTTTTCTTTTTAGCCCTATTTTCCAGCTCCAGTAACTGGCCTATCAATAATAATTTTTCTGAACTGACAGCAATTATTTCTAAGGCTCTACAAATCATTCAACAGTTTGACTTGCCCGTAAAGACTATTTATACCGATTCAAAATTTTCTGTCTCGTCTGTTTTAGACTGGACTCCTAACATATGGTTAAGAAATAATTTTTTGACTGCTAAAAAGGAACCCATAGTTTACAAGGATATCATTCTAAAAATTTATGAGGTATGCGTAAAATTAAATATTCATTTGATTCATGTACCAGACCACAGTAATGTAAAAGGCAACATAATCAGCGACGGACTCAGTTATTATGGGGCCCTGACGAAGAAATCTCATGATTCGCTATAGCTATATAATTTTATTACCCTTTTAAAGTTATAATTAGTATAGCCCTGAACTAATCCGTCATTTAAATTTTGAATAGTTATTCTCGAATCGAAAATAAATTTTTTTTTTGGTTTAAATAATTATTCCCGAACTAATTTCCTTTGAGTATGAAAAATTACCGATCTGCATATTGGTAAATTATTAATCAAATGATAACAATGAAAAGTCACATTTGAATTTAAATAATATTAAAGCACAACGTTAAAGGCTATTTCTGAAAGTTTAAATTTGGGCCTACTAACCGTATTTCTATTATATCCCTCTTTCTGCTTCAGTAGAAGTAATGAGTTTATTTTGTGTTTTGTTCCAGGATCGAGGAGAAGAATCCTGTTTATCTCACAAAGGAATATCTCCGGTTTTACACCAATGCAAAAACATTACCGTACCGACAAGAAAATAGCCCACAAGAACCGTCTCACAGCCTCCTACACTACATCAATAATAATGGAGAGATCTACATGGTTAAACAACGAAGGATTTGGAACGACAAAAACATCTGCTGCAACATTTGTAGACATGACACATGTCACTTAGCCCGTTTCTATCCTTATCGGCCCGATGTGCGTGAGTTTCTATATGCTATGCTCGAATTCGAAACAGAAGCAGTTTTTAATTGGCGCAGCGTTATCGAAAATAAATCGACTGGAGACATGAAATAAAGCACGGTATGAACATAGTGCACGACCTGGAGTAGTTTTTCGGTAATGATGTTCTAAATGCACCGGGGTATTTACCCAGAAAGCATCTGGTGTACAAAATGCAGTATCGTGAAATTCCCCGTAGATCCCTATCTAGAGGCCCCTCGCACCACCAGCAGTCCGTTTATGTAACCAGAACCGTATCTACACAATTTGGACCGTCTGTTCGTTCCAAGCAAAGTCAAACGACGGCCGAGAACTTTAAAATTCTCTGCAACTTACAAAGAAGCAGTCTCCGCTAGAGAGTCGGATGATAACCTCAAACTCCCGTACGTATTAGTCGATGAAAGCGATCCAGTAGAAAACTCCTCAGCCCTGGAATTGGAGGATAGTCACAACCGAAGAATTGATGTATGCTATATCAATACCAGACCACGATAGCGAATCCTTAGAAGAAGGGGAACTGGCTGATGATTCCATGGATTGCTCTGCCCCTCAATGAAGACCAGTGGATGTGATTTTTTATTTCCGTGATATTCTCTGGAGATGACGGGGAAGGAGTCTTTTTTCTTCTTTTCATCCGTGGCCCTAGGACCGTCGATGTAAAGAAGTGTAGGGTTACACATACATAAATAGGGTTACACATATGTCAAATGTTGACACCAGCGATAATTACTTAAAATCACCTGAAGGATTGTTAAATCTGACAATGCAATCAAATCATGATCCGATATTTTTTTGTAAAAAGTTATCTGAAAGTATATTCAAAAGAGAAACTTTAAAAACTAGTAAATGTGGTAACTCGAGGTTTGGAAGGGAAAAAAGCTTCCTATTCAAATAATGGACTATATATTTCAAAATGTATTTCGTTATTGCAAGTATTTCATTATTGGCTTTGTCCGTTAGCTCCACAACTTAATTTTTTTTATTTGGCCATGAAAGAACTCAGTGTTTGGCATCACGTAGATCACAGTTATCTGAAAGGGCCAATCGTACATCCTGTATTTCCTATCCATTCCGATTTTGCGTTGTGTCAAAATTTTAAAGGATAAACCTACAATCAAAATTAGCACAACCGGACGACCAAACATAACTGAAACTAGCGTAGATATCCTGCCAACGACGAGCAAACGATCGATATCTGAATCAGAATGTGAAACAAAGAGTCAATCAAGCGATACCTCAACTAATTCAACTTCTAGTGAATCTACACGCAAACCATCGCGTATCTTGGAAAGAAGAACTGAGAGAAGAAAACGAACGGTTACGAGCATTGTTTTTTTACCGAGACAGCGAATCGCTCGCAAGCAGTGCAAAAGGTATTTGAATATCGAAAAATGATTAATAAACTTCTCAGAAAAACATTATTTGATGAAAGCAATAACGAGGAGATTAGCTGCAATGTTAGTTTAGCTTCAAACGGCGATGACGATGATGTGGATGCGATTTCACTGGCTCTGAATAAGGACGATCAAGACATCGTGGAGGGTGGAGAGTAAATTAAGACTGTCGAACAAAAGTGAAACAGAATTTCAGAAATGAATCTGAAATTCACAGGTTCCGAAAGTACAAATCTACAACCTAATTCGGCTGTGAAGGAAACTCCTAACGTTACGATGAATTTGAATAAAATGGAGTCATTAAGAGAAGATTTCAAGACTAAGTTGATACCACCAACAGTGATAAACAACATGCCGTTGAAACCATCAAATATGACTGAACCACAGAAGACGAAGGTTGATGGGACTTTGACTTTCAC
>JAQIWE010003414.1:0-11846 GCA_034698565.1 Campodea plusiochaeta | reverse complement strand
TTCACCGCATTACAGTCTTTTGATTTAATTGAGCTAGCCACTTTATAGATTAAAGGACTGTGGTGACTTTATCACAATACCATCGAAATATAGTCGGTATATACATCGTTTTAAAGGTCTCGACTAGATCTTTCCAATGACGTATAAATCATTTAAATTGGTCTACAATTGAGGAAGAAATGTTTAGAAATATTATTACGATATTTATACGATCATTAATACTTGTCATGGTAATTTGTTATTACGTAAAAATGTTCCCACTTTAACCTAAATGCGCCCTGCTCACAAAAAATTCTAGATGAAACACTAAATCCAGTAATAATTTAAAATTTTCAAATATAACAAGTTACTGTAATAATTCGTACGTGAGAACAAACATTGCTAAAATATATGAAGCAATGACGAAAAGGAAGAAAGGTTTCAGTATTTTTACTGTGAATACAATCGGCTGTTTTTCTGCAAATGAGCAATTTCTTTTCGATGGGTAATTATGCCCCATTGTTCTTAAAATCTTAACAATCCCTCCCTGTAACATTCGTTGTAACACTCGATTGAAATTCACGGTGAAATACGATTTTTTGTGGAACCCGAAGCCCACTGAACTGGAAAACAAATGATTTTGACTTACTGCACCATTTTTACATGGATGTAACCGTAACAGCGAAGATATTGAACCATATGTATCGATACAAATAAATTTACTGACAAATAAAGATTTACGTACGCATGATTGCCGTGATTTCGTGAATTGAAACCCAAGTTTTATGGGATCAAATGTTTGTGGTAAAGATTTTTTAATAAACTGGAACACTGAAGTTCGTTCTTCACCAGCTCCCCATTTATATCCAAGAGTCTTCCCATTATCCGCCAACTCTTGAAATGTTGTAATGGTATCTCCTTTCGAACGAACAACGACTGATGTTATATTTGAGTTAAATGCAATGTTAATTATAATGCAAAAGAACCACCAGTATACGAGGAGGATGCGAAGAGTTCTGGATGATTGGAATAGAGGTTTGATGTAAGTTCCTTGCAGAAGTAATGATGGAAATATTAATTTTAAACCAGTCTGCTGAAGAACTTCCAAAAGTTTCAGGCCACTAAAATGTCAAAGAAAATAAATATTACGGGGAAATCTATATTCTTTACATTTCATTAATAGAAAAGATTGAATAGTAACACTAAGAAAATATTTTTTCATATGAAAGTCATTTTTTTTTACCAATTTTCTAAATTATGTGAATCTTTTTATTATGTGCTGTATTTTTTTATGAATTGTAGAAATTGTGTATTACTCTCTTCTTTGGTGAGATTGAGTGATGTAACTAACATGGAAATACAAAATATTAAAGGGACGAGACAGCCAATTTTCTACTTTTTTAGTTCTGATAATAGTACTTGTCATTGAGTTTTTTGATGATTTTTAAAAAATAAATGAACAATATCGATCCAGCCATTTTGGAGATAAACCCACCTGAAGTTCGCAGACAACTCTCTGAGCTACCTGTGAACTTCTTTTCCAAAATATTTCGAAGCTTATAACTTGTGAACAGTAAGTCGGAATTTGATAATTCTTTTTTTAAAAGTCTTCAGTTAATAAAGACTGTTTGGTTGTTGTAAATCTATTACATGCTAAGATCCAAAAACTCACTTCACAGGTAACTCTTTTGATGCTGGTTTTTACAAATCGCCATTTCTCATGAACGGAAAATAGTAGGATGATAATTTTTATACCAAATGTTATAGAAATATTAGTACTATCAGCACAATAAAATTAAAGAAAATCTATTTCGCTGTCCAGTCCCTTTAATTATGTTTTAAGATTTTCTACATTAGGCATTCAAATCACAAATCTTTGTCTCATAAATGAGAAAGTTGATGTTTATTGCAGAAACATTATACCTGCTGTGACATAATTTTTTAAGTACCATACCTGTATAAATAAAATCCAAGGAAGAAAACAATTGTTGCTGCAACACAGATAAGTATCAGTGCTATCCAAACTTCTATTGTAAAAGACTGGAGTATACTTAGAAATGAAAGTTCGAAAACATCTTCAGAAGTTACGAAAGTCAATCCAACTATATCAAGAGCAGTTGTAAAATCAGCTACAAGCATTCTTTTGTTGTTGAAAAGCATCCCTTCATATATTTCAATTTTGCCATCATGAAGTTCTCCTAATAGTCCAGTCCATTTTCCATTTTTGTTCATAGAACCAACATTGGAATCAGTTGTACCCTGTAAATATATGGAAATTATAGACCAAATTAAAAATCTGGAAAATATGATAATAATAATATTCATAATAATTATATTCTACACTTTTATTGAGTCAGTGAGCAGTCAAATAAAAAATTGTGTACAGTGATATTTATCAACGTGGTATGACTAAGGGACTCTGTTACTTAAAAAAAAAATTAATGCAGTTTGTATAAGTATTCAAAGTCATGTTATTCTTAAACCTGTATTTTTTTACAGCGGGAAGTCATCTTTTCCAACACACCGATCCCGTTTACTTTGTATGTTCTCTATTGTATTCGCTTTCCCAAGAGACCGCTAAGCTGTGTTGAAAAAGATGGTTTCCCACAGGAAAAAATACCCCTTTAAATACCCACAATTATAATCTTACGACGACGTACTAATTTAAGTAAGAATGATAAATATAGGAGCAGCAGTAAGGCAAGCTGTCTGTTTCTGTTTTCTGTAAATACATCGGAATCCGTAACCATAGCCAATTTACAAAAAACTACCAAAAATAAAAGTTCTAAGCTTTCAATTTGTAATTCCTATAGAATTTTACAGTAAGTTATCAGATAATAAAGATAGTACTCATATGTCGGGATTGTTTTACATTGTAGCAGTAGAGCAAAATAATGATTATACAGTACTCACATTTGTGTGGCTTCCATTCAGCAGTTTTACAACAAGTCCAACAATAAGTTTCCACGCATTTTTGGAGTTCGATTTCACTTCGTAACCATGTAAATCCTTGAAACAATATTCAGGGAAGAAGCCTGTTATATTTTCAGGAAATTCCGACCATTGCAGAAATTTCTTCTTTCGATAGGGACACAGAGAAAATAATCGATAATTTTTTAGTTCATTTGTATTCTCATTACTTCCCAATTTGTTAAGCATCAGTTCATACTTTGACAAGTGAGTCAAATTGTCTTGATGGAATTCACTAAATGGGAGATATCGTATTAAATAATAAAAACGAAAGTTATTGAAACGATCAAAATGGTTTCTCCATTTATCATTTTCAACCAAAGATAACTTAATTCTACAAAATGATATAATTTCATTTTGTGGGAAAATATTCAATGATGACTTTGATGATATTATCACTGATGAAAAACTGTTGTTAGAAAGATGTACGCGAGAAATGGCTTTGTTTAACACTGGTAAACTGTCAAATTCGGAAAGTAATGTCAGTGAGCAGTTATCTGCCAAGTTATTTGATACAAAGTCATTTAAAAACGCCTCTATAGCAGTGTAAGTTTGGTTTGTACACGGAACAATAGTCGATGCACTTTGAATTTCAAGTAACACGCAAAAGAACACGCAAACTTTATTCAGAAGCATGTTATTGTGTATTCTGAGTCTTCCAACGTTTGAGCCTCCAATATTTGAAGATTTGTAGAAAATTTAAAAGGAAACTTAAAATACCCTTGAAGACCCTTAAACCGTGACGGTAGTATTCTAAGGTAATTGAATAAATAAGGATAAAAGACTTATGGAACTTTTATGACGAGGAAAAAACTGACACCGTACACACTAGTCCGCCAACCGTTGAGAAATATATTATAAAATCGTTATTTAATTACACGTACCAAATTAAAGCGAAAACTATTCCTTGGAAAACTATCTAAGAATGAAACAAGAATAAAACGAATGGATGTTCATTATGCAGTTTTATCGACAATTTATCATCGACATAATTATCACGGAAAGTTGTTCACTATCGATATACAGTACAGTATGTGTCAGTAATAGTGTTATAACAATATATTATTGATTATGTATAATATAATTGTGTTTGTTATTAGTGTTCCTAAAAACATTGATTCATGTTTGATGAAAAATAAAAATAAATCATATTATTCACTGCAATGAGTTCATGTAAAAAAAGTCGTTAATATATTTTAAATGTAACTGTAAAACTAATTAAGAAAAAAATGTAAAGCAGTAAGCTCAAATACCTGAAAGGTGTACTTTTCCAAATATTTTCAGTAAATTTTCAGCTCTAAATAACAAAATCATGTGAAGCCTTAAAATATAAATAAGAGTTAACACATTTCTAATACATAAAATGTAATTTCATTCATTGTGGAATGAAAACCGCCTTAGAGTTCTTTTCTTAATTTATTCATACCGACCCGGGTTTCAGATTTTAAAAATCCATCGTCTGGGCTATATGAAAAAAAAAAAAATGCTGAAATTGAACTATTTGAAACACAACTGTATTACTAAATAACTCTTTTGAGATACAGCTGAGTTTCAAATGGTTAGATTTCAACATTTTTTTCATGTGACCCAGAAGATTGATTTACAAAATCCGAAACCCGGGTTGGTATAAATAAATTATGAAAAGAACTCTAAGACAGTTTTCTATTCCAAAATTATGTTGTAGTTCTTTTAGCATGCCTATTCGTTTTGTTACGTTACAATATTAAAGAGGCATCGATCATTGTTATAATTTTTAGATCAATGTTATATAACTCTTAGATCATTATTGTTATAATTCTTTTTTAGAACCACAATATTTCAGATAGTCTTAATTGTCAATGTTGAAGGGGGAAAGAAATATTATGATGTAATTGCCTAAATTTCGAGGTTGCTCATTTCTCTTACATTTTGATAATAACCAGTTCAAAAATCAAGTGTATTTGAGAATAACGGAATTATGATAACTAAATAATGTATAATTTATTGTATGGCAGAATATATATTGTATATTAAATGGCAGAAAACTGAAATGTACCGGTAAAATGAATTAAAAAACCTCGATATATCCACACAACATTTCCAATAAAAAATTCATTTTTTTTTTATTCAATCCATTATTTATTTTCGATTTTGCTAAAACTAGTCATTTCTCCAATGATAGTACAATTATGCTTTTAAAAGTGTAGTTTTATCAGCAGGAGGTCCTGTTTTCCCACACACATGCCCTGTTTCACCTTCTTTGTTCCCTATTGCAATGTCGTTCTCACAGGACCTTTAATCTGTGTTGGAAAATGAGACTTAACACTGAAAAATAATGAGCCTTTATCACTTGCAGTAACAAATCAAACAGCATGTTATACAATAACAAAATCGAGGTATTTCGCTTTTTATTGTCTTATTTTACAAAGCCTCTTATACATCATCATAACATACATAATCAATCATTATACATCATCATACATCATCATAACATTATTTTAAGTTATTTTAGTGTTCAATAGTTGACATAAAATAAATAATTATGTACATTACGATTATTAATTTTTATTTCAGACTGGACTCTTTTTGTAAAATGAAATCGATTTCTTTATAAATATATCTGCTTAAGAAGATGATAAATTATGTACAGTATATACTGTAGTATTAATTTGTGAGGGTAATTAAAAATGGCCTTAATTTTTAATAGATATTAAAAATGGCCTTAATTTTTAATAGATATTCAGTGAAAATATTTCAGATTACGTCGGAATAATAAAATATGTTTTGTAATAAATAGCAAAGAAAAGAAACTGGAAACTGGATCGATAAATTATGTGTGCATCATATGGAAAGGCGCTGTCCGCAAGAATTCAAGGTCAAAAACAGGTCAATAAATTAAAATATTAATTTTCAACGTTGAATGTAGAATTTCTGGAACGGTCCTTTTACTTTATAAAATAAATTGTTAATAAAAACATTTATAAACTCATTTTTTGAACTGAAATAGTTTATTACGTTAATGTTGAAGATTGAAATGAAAAAGTCCTGATGTGCTGTATATTACTATGAAGAATTGAAAAAATTTAAAATTAAATTGATAAATTCCATACAGTATTATTAAAGTTACATGCCGAAATTCATTATGTAATAGGAAATCAATTTTGTTTTATTTTTATAAACATGGTAATAAAGTAGTTTTCCCAAGCATTATTCTAAACGTAAGCAGTTCAAAAAGTAGGATAAGAGTTGCAAAAATATCAGCAGAAATAACAAAGATAAAGAATGGTGTGAGTATTTTTGCAGTGAAAAGACTAGGCTGTTTTCTTTCAATTGAACATTTCTCTTCTGAAAGGAAATAACGAGTGCGTGCCTTCATTTTTAATTTTTGAATAATTCCTGCCTGTTGCATTCTTTGTAATATTTCGTTAAATTTCTCAGTGAAATAGGACTTCTTGTGGATCCCAAAACTAACAGAACTGGCAAATAATTTATTTTGACTTAATTTGCCATTTTCACAAGGAAATAACTCCAAAGTCAAACTCAAAGTTCCAGATGTGTCAATACAAATAAACTTCCTCCTTAATGCCCTTATTACACACGATTTTATTGTTTTCATAAATTCTAATCCAGTTTTAATAGAATGAAATGACGGTGGTAAATATTCGTCAATAAACTGATGTAAAAGAATCCTGTTTCTTACTATACCCCATTTATAACCAAGTTTTTCACCCTTGTCAGCCAATTCCTGAAATGTCGTAATTGAGTCTCCTTTTGAGCTAACAACAACTGATGTAATGTTCGAATTAAATGCAGTGTTGATTATAATACAAAAGAACCACCAATATACGAAGAGGTACCGAAGAGTTCTGGATGAACGTGATGCATGTGAAAAGTAGATTGATGCAGTGCCCTGAAGTAACAGCGATGGAAATGTTAGCAGAAGAAAAGTCTTTTGGCGAGATTCTGCTGGAAGCTTTGCGGTTCTGAAATAAATTTTCATGAATTACGTCAAGAACAAATAGTTGTTAATATTACGATTCTACCAAACAATTTTGAAACGTTAAATTTCAGCATACAGTAGATCAAACCAAAAATAAATACTGTACATATTTTTACTGAAAATTAAGTATTTCTTTTCTGTTTTGGTTATCGTGATTAGAGAATGAACAATTTCTGTTTTTAAATTACGCCCTTGTTCTACTAAGTAAAGCAAGAGCGTGAGTTAAATCAAAGTGAGGCATTTAACCTCACCAGATTTTTTTTCTATTTATCAAAGTTTACCCCCTCTCCGTATTTTACTGAGATGGTTACGGCCTTGAACATATTAATTTGTATTTTATAACAATGCAACGTATATCAAACCGCGAAGTATCTTCGCTTAAAAGTCGATTGAAACACTATTCTCTTGTTCTTTATTACAACATATATATTACTTACTTTCATTACATTTTTCATTTTTTCTAATACATACCTAAACATGTAAGATCCCCTAAAGAGCATCAGTGTCATTATAGCAGAAAGAAGAACCAGAACTACCAATGCTGTTAAGGAGAAAGTCTTGACTACACTTAGAAATGACAATTCGAAAGATTCTGCTGAAGTGACAAAAGTAAATCCTTCAATATCAACTGGAGTTGTAAAATCAGCTAATGAAAATCTTTCGTAAGTTGTAAACATTCCTTCATATATTTCTATATTTCCCCTTTGAAGTTGTCCTAGAAGTCCTGCCCAGTTTCCATTTCTATCCTTTAGTCCAATGTTTGCAGAGGAGAGACTCTATAAAAATGAAATAGGTATAAGAAAATAGAAACAAAATGAATGAGATACCGATATTTCCAATGGAGTTCAACAAGTGAAGTGGCGTACGCGTATTAAATAGTGTGTTTTATGTGATAAATACGAATAAAAACAGCAATTTGTGTCAAAATTTCTGCAAAGAACCTTTGCTTTTATCAGGACTGAAAAATGTTACAATAGTAAATTGCTGTTTTTATTCGGATTTATAACGTAAAACATACTATTTAAAACATGGATGAATCCGTCTCACTCAGAAGAAATATAAAACTAGCGTACGTGTAGTTTGAAGGAATTAGTAGAAAACAAAAGCACTAAAGATAATGGATAAAAAGTTCTGGATTTATCAAAACTATATTACAGTTCACTTACATAAACTTCTATTCCTAATGCATATCAATTAATAGCAGTTAAATAATAAACTACAATTTAAAAACGCTTTTCCCCTCAATTATATAGTGCATTCCACTTAAAGAAATGTGTAGTTTCCTTGGAAAGAAAACAGTACCAGTTACCTTGAAACTCTAAAGTGGAGGAGGTACTCTGGAGTAATTAAATATCAGTTATGGATTTCACACGTTTTTCTTTTCAGTATAATACACCCCAATAATCCTGAAGGTTTATTAGCTATTCTTGTTGAACCCGATTTTGCAATACGATTTTGCTTCAAGAGTGTTTCCAGAAACAAAGTCAAACTTATCTATTGATTAAAACACCGTTCGGTCCTGTTTTTTTTTTTCAATGTTTAGTAATAAATTATCCGAAAAATATATATTAATTATTGTGATATTCTCTAATATTCGTCATTCCGTGGTTCCACTTGTCGACAATTTGTGAAGACAACCATGTATCTTTGAGTCTGTACGATTAGTTGTTTCCAAGTACCATTATTCTCAGACAAATAAAGTATAGACCAAGAACTATTTCTAGACTCCACCTTCCGATACCGTATAATCGGGTCTTTTGAAATTATTTAGAAATAGCAATAACAAAAATATTAAATAATGTACTCCAGCACCATAAGTTTGAAGAAAATATAGCAGGATTGTGTGATGTAACCTATGAATTCATTTCAACTATTGCCAGAGGGGGACAAAGGAAACCTAACTAAAATTTTAGTATTTTTCATGGATAAAATTACCTATTTTAAGCAATTTTTGCTTATTTAAGACATTTATAAGTAAAAATCACTGTATTTGGAATTTTTTTTTTGCTCATATTAAAGGAAATTTAGCAATATTTCATGAGAAATTTGTCATTTTTGACCTTTTCATTGTCTTCCTGCTCCTCCCAAATGACACCCTTGGATATAACTAATAATTTGCTGTACGCAATAGGTATATAAGTATTTTTATAAATATAAATTTCAAACTATTTCAGGAGGTACTCTTTAAACAAATTTACTCTTCGAGCAAAATAATGTATTTGATGTCATTGATGCGTAAACTTTGTTTGAATCTTATCTGCAAATCAGTATAAACTGTTGGTATACTAATATTTGATCTTATCCAGTCATATGAAAATATTTATTTAGGCCTATATTGAGATAATAAAAATATATACAGTAAGACAGAATTAATTTTACTTACCTTCACATAACTTCCGTTTAAAATATTTATTCCCAGTTCCACTATTTGCTTCCATAAAAATGTGGAAAACGCTTTTACTTTGTAACCACGTAAATTCTCGAAACAATGTCTCGGAAAGAAATTTTCAATCTTCTTCGCTAAACTAGACCACAGTGTATATTTCTTCTCAGCGTAGGGGCACACCGAAAATAAAACAAAACTTTTCGAGTTCTTTTTTCTCGAATGTATTTTCTTCAATATCAGTTCATATTTTGATAATTTCTTCAAATTATGCTTTTGTGTTCTTTTACTCACAAAAATGTACCTGATCAAATAATACGAACGAAAGTTTTTATAAAAATCAAAATGTTTCCACCATTTCACAGAGTCTACCAAAGCTAACTTTATTCTGCAAAATGAATGAATTTCATTCTGTGGAAAAATATTTAACGACGGATTGGAATTTATTATCATTGGAAATTTTTTACTAGACATATGAATTTGAGAAACAGCACTATTTAACACTGGTGAAGAACCTGGCTCTGCAAGTAACGTAAATGAACAGTTATCTGCTAAGCTGCTTGAAATAATATCATTTACGAATGATTCTATAGCTAGGTCAGTTTTCTTCGCGAATGCCAAGGTAGTTAGAACTTTCTGAATTTTTATACTTAGCAAAATAAAAGTCACACAAAATTGTTTAGTATGGATGAACATTTTACAAAGGCCAGCTGAAACTTGAAGAGCACCTATAAGGTCTGATGCCAGAAAATAAAGTACAACTGTATAGATGGAAGTTTTATCGAATACATTAAAGGTTGTCGACAATTTATCACATACATATATACACTAATTGCAAGTAACTGTTGATAAATACGGTTGTGTCAAAAATAATAGTTATCAATTATTTTCTACCATTTCCTAAAGAATTAATATTTTGTCGTTGAAGTATCGTTCAGGAAATGATGTTCATTTTTCATTATTGTAAATGTTTTTTTATAATTATCTTAAATCGATTGACCAATTTGACTTTCATTGATATGCTACATCAATGATAATCACTCTGTATCTTATTATTAGCAACTCTGCTGTATACCTTTTTTTTTTTTTTTCCAATTCTCAAAACGAAATTTAGTGACACTATATCCTTATCAGGCGGTGGTTATCACTGATCTCGTAGGTACTCGCACATGTCGGCGCACTTGGTACCCCATTGCTGATTGAAAAGACTGATTTCGATCTGGAGTTCCAATAAAAATGGAATTTTATATTCTGTCTTTAAATAGGGAATTTTCAAAGTAAATTCAATTCTTTATTTACCTAAAAATCTTGAGATACATTAAAATTGAACAAAATATATAAAAAAATAAAAATGTAATTTTTTTTACATTTTTCGAAAGTTTATAACAGTATAATAATAATATATCCATATGAGCAGTTTAATCACTTCCAAATACGAGAAAATATAAATTTTCATTCAAATTCCTTATGCTGAGAATGGTTTAGAGTGGTTCTCCACAATGGCTGCCAAATCGCCTACAGCTCAGTATGTGCATGCCCTCTCCCCCCTTTTTTATATATTATAGTATCTTCATGTTCTTTAACCTATCTCAGAAAGAATCTGAGAATAAACAATCTTTCTTAAAAATCTGATTACAATCTTTTCTTCTTGTCACAACTAATTTTTATATCTCATATTTTCCAGATCTCGATGCCGCACTGAACCTAATTCGAAAGGACTTGACTAATACAACAATCAGAGAGGAAATATTCATCAAACCTCATCAGTCACCAAAGATTATTACTTTAAAGTTACAATTATCACTCTGTAATGAAAATGGGTTCTGTTTTATGAAGAAATATACTTTTGGAATTCAAGTTTTGCCTTCTGAAAGTCAACAATTAGAAAATACTGAAGTTTCATTTGTTGCAAATATTATTTCTTGACTGTATTTAATTATCTTGTGTCCAAAGTGCTATTAAGTTTGTATTACGGTATTTAATTGTATTATATGACTGCTTTACTAATAAATTTTATACTGATTACTAATACTGTAATAGATTTTTATTATTTTTATTTTCATATTAAGCCTATGTATTATGAGCATGTTCAAAATGATTATAAAAATAAGAGACTTTACTTAATTAAGGAGCTTTGCACAGGAAAGCTTCATCTGAGATTTTATTGCTTAAATGTTAAATAGATGAAAAATGAATATCCGAAAAAAAAAGTACTGTGTATTGGTGAAATAACTTCCTCTATCAAAACGCTCAGATGAGAATTTTAGAGCTTCTGAAAGTATAAGAGAAATATCAATTTTGAGATGAAATAATGAGATACATAAATATGGGCTAAGTAACATAATATTATTGATATGAATTATGATCATGATAAATGGATTTAATATAATTATTGAGTACTGTAAGATGAGAGAAAATTATAGTTGGCTGACTGACAGATTTTTTTAAAAATATGTTATTGATTTGAGCAGATAAATTTAATTTTAGGAAGTGGAAAATAAATTAATGATGATCTCAAGGGCTGTAATTTTCAAA
>JAQIWE010003413.1:0-11849 GCA_034698565.1 Campodea plusiochaeta | reverse complement strand
ACCCCCCCCCCCTCCTAACTGACGCCTCTAGGACTGAACAATAATTGAAACTGTATATTTATATATCTAGAAAGGAGACTAGAATAACATTTTTTTTATCAAGTATAAAACAGATAAGAATCCATAAAATTATACTATCTACTTTTCCGTATTTTCTACTCGGATTAACGGAAGTAAATCTTTCATTCAAAACAAACATACAGAATTATAATCACCAATAATAAAATACCATTATCAAATATAAGAAATACAGTAGATTCTTCCGCTATTCATTTACATAGAAAGAGCAACAGCACATAAAACTCAACAAAATAAAACCGAAGGGTTATAATTTAAAACAGTTTGAAAGTTCTAAACTTTTTTTTTTGCTGCTGTGACTATAGTCAACGTCGAATTTCATTTTTATATATAAATTATAGAAAGTATAATAGAAATACACCGATACATGGACATTACAAATATATATTTACACTTCCAACAAATCGTAAAATATTATCATCATTGAGGTTTTCTATTCTACGTCACTCTGTTTGAAGTTAATTTGGGTGTGTCGATTTAAGTAAAGTCTATTTATGCTCACACTCTCCTCCTATAACCACATTCTGTTACAAAACACCTCAATTCTCGCCTATACGAAAAATAACTATAAATTTACATGCATATTCTTATTAATCTTACGTATATAGGGGCCTACACTGATTATTGTCAATTATTATTACCTTGTTGAAAAAGTTTATAAAATTTCGTAAATTTGTAGAGAATAACAATACTGTCTTGTTCGAACAACGCTGATTACGAAATTTTTTTCGTGAATAGTATTTAATATTCGTAATCTATGTCTGTGAAGTCTGTAAGTGTTTATATCGCTGGAACTTTTTATTTGGCTGCTTACAGACTGGATAGGAATTTAAAAACAACTACTTGAATAACGTGTGCAATGTAAATCGATATGCTTATCTTTTAGAATAGAAAGTAAAAAAGACAATATCCATGGTGGATTAAACGGCTTATGAAACCTTCATATTAATGGAAATAATTAAAATCTGTAAAATACTCAGAATGTTTATTTTAGAGTACGATACATAATCAATTCTTGAATGCTTGTGACATTCGAAAGCTTATAATGATAACACAAACTTGAACTTTTTTATTTTTAGTATTTTTCTTTAGTGTTATTTATTATTCCTATCATAAAGTAGTTTAGTAAACGAAATGTAAATAAAAGCTTCTGGATATTCTGTATGCAAGTAATAATAACCTCAAACTGACGTCATAGTAGTAAGTAGTCAAAAGGTTCTGAACTTTCAAAATGTCATTTATAGCATGGAATGTCGTCATTTCTACATATTCTCCTCGTGCTTTGCTATTACCTACTGTTTGTGATATTATATACAGTACAGTTTTCGTAACTCAAGTTCATATACGGGTGTACATAAGGAAGAAATAACGGTACAATCTCCAACCAGGTTTATGTTATAGTTTTCAGTAGTTTATTAATTTCAATTTGTGATACGCTGCTAAAAGTAGATGTTAAAAAAAAAAATCAGTATTGTATAATAAGGGGATACTTTTCATTTTTAGAGAATGCTGCGATAGTAAATAAAGGTAATTCATAATTATAGATTAACCAATCCTAGTCAAACTTTTACTAAATAAAGTTAGGCTTAGCCTTAGCTATCATGCTAAATTTCATTTCATGGAAGCCTTTTATCCGACTAAGATTTTGGTCGAAATTCCTACAAATTATCACTGTCATCCAGAAAAGACGAGACGCAAACATCAGCAATCTCGGTTTCGCTTGATTACGTCTCATCTAGATTTTAGTTTCTGAAAGTATAGACTAGTCAATCCGAGCCGAAAGAGTATATAATTACGATTTATAACTCACATATGTATGTACTCAGTATTTATTTCAACAAATATTGTCTACGTTGAAGAAGAACGTCATTTTAAACATCATCAAAATTAAAGATGTTCATATTGTAGTGCAACACTCTGCTCTGGAAGTTGTTTATTCATTTGATTCAAAATTTTAATTAGTTGACAGGAAAGTTTGTTTTCGGTATCTTTCTTATTACTTAATACTTACCATTCCAGTCATATGATCATAACGTAACAATGGTAAGGGTAATTTCAAATACTTTTTCACACCTCAATTTTTGTCAATACGACATCTAAAAAAATCATGAAGGTTAAAATAAATAAATGCAGACACGTGGAAGGTCTACTCAATTTCCGAATATCTATATCTGAATACCGGTATAGAATCCGAGTTATAAATATAGTTTCGGCCAAAAATAGGAATGTATATTAATAGTTATGTAACCCCTACTCTTTATATCGATACAATAAAGTAGTTAGAATCTCACAATACCAGTCGGATAGCTAAACAATTGCACTTGATTAAAAGGAATGCATGTTCATTATCGCTATTTGTGATTTTTCACATGAAGCAGCTTAATCTTGATGAATAAAATGTGGTATCAGTTCCAAGTTTACGCAATATAGAGAGACGAGAGAGAGAGAGATGGTGAGAGAAACGAAACCTTGAGCTTTTCCTTCCTTGCTCGTTGGTATATAGTGTGAATGGGAGAATGCCTGCGATTCACTTCGGACTTCAAAAGTATTGATTGGTGAAAAGTGCTTCGTGAATGAGAACAATATTACGAAAAAGAACACAACTTTAATTTCGTTAAGTGAAAAATTACGACAATATTTTCTCGACATGCTATATGTTATCAGTCCAGGGTGAAAGTGAAGATACAGTATGCACCAAAATTAAGTTGTTTCAGTTTGAAGGAGGCTACAGGCGATGTCGAAAAAAAGAAATGTATTTAAAATGTTTACACTTTAAAATTTATTTTATGTCATTTCTGGAAAAGGTTAAATTTAGGAAGTTATATATAGATCATAATACTGTCATTTTAAGTTTTTAATGGTAAATGAGTTTGATATAATTCTATCACAAGTTCTAATTTAAATTTATATTCGTATGAGTTCACTTCTCAATATATTGAATATAACTGCTGTATTTCACGTTACTTTGTAATACTACACCACATGTATGTTAATTATATAATTCTAACTTCTTGCAATAATTCTTATAAATAATTAACTGTCTGAAAAGAAGATCAAATGATTATACGATTCCGTCTATACTAATTCAGAATCTTCAAATATGCCGATTCTATTATGAGAAGCATAACAATTGAAAACACGAAATATTAATGCAAACTGCAGTTCTCGGAAATAGAAATAAACATTTTTTTCCCAATTTTTTACTTCTCATGCTCAATTCATGTTTTGTTCAGAATAAAATTTCTTAATAATTTTTATAAAGTATAATTTATTTATTATTAACCAATAATGCATGGCAATTGCGTAACTATTTTAGAGAAGCCAAAGCAAGGCTGCAATTAGTTTCTTAAATCTGATTCTGTAATATAATTATGTAATATATAATTTATTGTAAGTTTTATACTTGTTGTTATTACTGAATATTATTATGGTTATGTAAAATTACTACATACAATTTATTAAACCACATTTTTTACAAGTTTATACTTTTAAGCAATGTATAAGTAAACTATTCTATCGATCTATTATCTATTTCCAGAGTAAAACAACAGTTGTCGTCAAAGAGTTTGGGTTTGATAAACAATAACTTTAATAAATAAATCAAAGGAATAAGGATATTTCAGTTTTGTCTATCGTAGACTCTACGTCACATGTAAAAATAAAATAAAAAATTGTACGTCGATTCAAACCTACTACAATGATCGGTATGAACATTCAAATCCTTTCATGTATTACTGTCAATACATTTTTCCACAATACAATGATATTGAGGTAGAAGGGTTATTTACCCACCTGAAATACTATTTATAGAACCAAAGGAAATTTCATATTTTATAACTTAAAACCTACTGAACATAAAACACTATTATAAATACTCTGTTTTGCATATTTCTACGTTCTAACTACTATCACACAAACATATATTTTATAGAATTTACTCTATATATATCTGAATATTTACGAACTATTTATATTTACGATATTTACGAAAAATTACTGAATTTACAAATAGAATTACATTGTAAAAACGAAGAAGAAAGCCACATATTTTGTATTGGAAATAAACCTGTACAAAATGAATCAACTTAGTCGCATAACTCTCTAATCGTAGAATGAAGTGTTTGTAAAAATAATAAGTTGTGACTGAACGTAACATTTGTAATATGTAGTGATGTTCAGAGACGAGATTTCGTCTCGTCCAGTTGTAATATTGTCTCATCTCGTGGAAACTTAGTCTCGTCTCGTCATATCTCGTCTCGTGAGAAATAAATCTCGTCTCGTTTGAGAAAAATCTCGTCTCATGGTCTCGTTTGCAGAACATAAAAAATTAAAAATAATAATAATTATTAAAATGTAAGAAATAAACGTAAAAATAAATAACGAATTTAATAAACAATATATTCAATATAATTATAAAGCTGTGTTGCCTTACTGACTTTAGTCCAGTTATTGTATAATTTCATAAGACAATCTATATGAAATTTACATAAGAATATGGACCACATTTATGAGTGCAACGTTACAAAAATAATAATAACTGATAGTAACTACTTCATAATAAATAATAAAAAAAGTATTTTTAATTTTTTGTGATGGAATAATTGCCGTTAGGACTAATTACTATTAATTTATAAAGTAATAAATAAAATGTATTTAACTTTTTTCAAATCATTCCATTTATTTAGCTTATTCTCCAGATTGTCTTGTATTCTTTATACGCTTACAATTTCCAGCTTGCAAAAATACTATCATGTTCTGTAGAATTATATATTGTATTATTATGTAATAAACGTGGGGAGATAATGTTGCAAGAGTTCAAACCCAGCCGGGATTTTTAAAAATACGGATATTATGTAAAAAAAAAAAAAACTTCCAAATAAGAACGTGTCTTACAGTATCGCATTTTTGTCTAAGTTACAACTGTTTACTATTTTATTTATGGAAATACTTTCACTTGTAAGTAAAGGAACCACCTAATACTCTCATTTTAAAATGATAAAACTCATAATGTAACAAAACTGCAAAAGCCAGTGTTGAAAACATCTTCTTCAGTGTAAAGTAACAAGTTATTAAAATAATAATTATCTGTATTATACGGTATATTTAATATACTTTTCTGTCGAAATACAGGATTTAATTCATAAGGAAAGCAATAAATTTGAGTAAAATATTTTTAGTAATGAGACGAGACTAACGAGATCTCGTCTAATCCAGTCTCGTCTCGTGAGATGCAAATCTCTTCTCGAATTTTGAAAAACAAATTTCGTCTCGTATTTCGAGACGATACACGAGATAATCTCGTCTCGTGAACATCACTAGTAATATGTATCTCCCAAGTTGAGGAAGTATGTTTGATTGTACGCCTGGTTGAAAGGGAGGTAGGTAGCAAGCAGCTGTTGCTTGACTTGCGTAGAGGGAAAAGGGTATTGATTCATCAATGTGCTTCGTGAAAACGTACAATAGACAATATAGAAATACATACCGACGAAGGATTTAATACTACAACTTCACATTAGAACAAACATTTCTCTCTCTCTCTCTTTACTTGATAGTTGATACATCCCGTTTTGATAAAAGTCTTTCATTAAGTTGATTTATAATACGTTTCAGAAGAATGAAACAAAGTAATTATATACTTTATTAAAATTATTGTATAATAAATGAGCAGTTTCTCAGGTGCGACACATTGTGATCTAATACTTCAGAATGTTATCTTTGATATTGTCAACTGCATTATTTCCTTCTTCACTCTCACAACCCTTCTTCTATGAAGCCCATCACCGAGAAAACACAGAGTTGAGTAAATTTTTTACTCACCAAAACCAAACAGTACGAGGAACAAAAAAAATAACTTATTTTGATTATTAAACCTTTTCGAGGGGAACGGAAATCAAATCGTTTAACAGCACTCACGCACTACAGAAAGATACTTCATTATCCACAAACAGAGACAGAGAGAGAAATGGAAGGTCACGCTTTTATGAATATTTTAAACGTTATGAAATGACAAGTTTTGAAATTGAATGACGTTAACTCTTTCAATTCTGTTGAATTTCCTTCAAATATGATAATTCAGTTATTGCTCCAATAAGAATTATCACTAGCACTGTGATTTAAAAAAATGTGCAATAAAATAAAGTTAACATTAGTATTACGTAAGTCTTCGATGTGCCAAGGAGCAAATTCAAAGGTTTGTAATGACCATAAATATCTAATTAATAAATATATTTTTACAGTAATTTCCCGATAACTCTCATATTTCATGATATTTGAATTATGAAATTAGTCCTATTCAGTTTCCATTACTGCAGTATTGAATACAAGACAAAAAAAAGCAATCCGAAATAACAAAAATGCTTAATGAAATTAGAATTAGCTTTCTAATTAGCCGTTTTTAAATGTGAATACAGGCAAATCTTTTTGAAAATCACCATAAAATTCCACATAGCCTATTATTAAATATATAATAATAATGATAGCCTTGGTTTATCAAGCTTCTATTGATATTATTTTTGGAATCCAGTTCGTAATTTTACCAGCAAATAAACATATAGTTAAAAGTGTCAGCATTTTTATATTTTGATTATTTTTAATTTTGTTTAACTAAACCTTCCTCTTTATAAACAAACATATAAACTGTGTATTGTCAAAAACTTGCAAGACTTTAAATAACTTTGGAAGACTTACCCAGAAGGTAATTCCAGAAAAGTGGAAGAGGCAGCAAGAAGAGAAAAATGGAATCAGATTTAGTTAAATGGTAGAGCATGGAAAATATAAAATAATAAGGGAAGTTGTGATCTTGAAAGAATAGAATTCACTACATCAATTTTAAAAGAATCATTTACTAAGTCTACAAACAATTTCCAGGTATTGAAAAGCAGCATCTGTAAGAAAGATGAAGTTCCAATGTGCAGAATGTTACGTTCATCAAACTTACAGATTAACATACAACTTCCATTATGTTTTACTGTTACACCATAACCATCAAAGAGAAAGATTCAGTAATATCATTAGAAAAGAAGAAAAGAAAAATCATATATTCATATTATATATCAACAATACCATATCAACATCCTTAGGAAATTTATAAAAGCCAAGAATTCGTAGGAAAAAGTGTTTGAGAATCCCTATTTTACTATAGTCTACATTAGGTCTATACTGTACCTAAACCGAACTATATAATTATAGAGAAATTGCTAGCTTTCGTCGGCTAATGTTGCAAAATTTTCAATGGCCACAATTTGTCTTCGGAGATCCAGTGGTATAATAATTGGTGATTCAGATACTTCTTTGAACTTTTATCACTAACGAAAACTTCACTTTGATGATGCATTTGCTTTAAATAAAGGCTAAACGTCTACATATATAAAACAACCAAGTTTTTGTTAGTGGTAAAAGTCCAAAGAAGTATCTAAATTTTCAATTGCTACAATCATACAGTATGTTTAACTCAATATTTTTAAATATGAATTATTTATAGATCACAGAAAAATTGAGCAGTTTTATAAATACCCTAGAAATGCCTTCAGTTACACATTCCAAAATTAATTAATGGTTTCTATAGGTATATTTCCTTTTAAGTGATAATGATTTTGTCAAAATTCTATAGTCTAAGATATAATAATAGTATACGCATACATATACTACAAGATTTTCAATAGGATATTTCTGAAGATTTCCCTAAAACTCAATATAAAGAAACGTGTTTTATTGTAATTCATGTAAATAATAAAACTGATGTGTTTATTTTCTCAAAGGCAATACTGGCTATGAGAGCCATTGGTTTTCTGCTTTCACGAAAGAGAACAGGGAATTATGAAAATATTTATTCATATCTAAATGAAGTAATATTTACATGTGTAAGATTTCAAGCATGAATGTAGCCTATATAATGGTTTGTCTCTTATAGAAAGATTGTCACATACAAGAATGAAAGAAAACCATAGTTTGTATTCTATAAGGCACTGTCATATTGATACAAAACTATAACTTTCGTTTTATACAAACTGACACCGAATCTAATCAATAACCCTACAAACAGTAAGATACCAATATGTCATATATAACATATTAGACATTACATATTTACAAATGAAAATCTGTCATATCAACAAACAAGTCATTATTTCCTGCTACCGCAAGTTTCTATCATAATGAGTCTTATTAGATGAACAAAAGAAACACCAAAATTAACTATCAAATAAGAACTTGTACAAATATAGACACATTAAATTTCAATATTATTGTATGTCCTCTGAGAATTAGATACATGTTTAATACGTCACAATCAAAAATATTCTATAACAAGTGGATCGTGAAATGCATTAAATAGGCATATTAAAAAAAATAGGATCATCAAAAAAATATTTTCTGGCTGCTTTCAACAGCAGTCAAGCACTTCATTTTGAAAATGGAATTTATTTAAAAAATATTTATGTATTAATGTGTGTACAGAATAAATTCCTTATCAAACAATTGTACGTTAATAATATGCATTCATTTCAATTGAAATACTGGATTGGCTTGAATGTAATACACGAATTAACACAACTGCATACTGAAATAGCCATCACGATAAATAAATACTACAACCTGTCAAGTTTTAATAACAGTTAAATACATCATCCTATACCGTTATGTTAGGTTACAAGAACACAACAAAAAATGTTGATACGGAGTAATCAGGGTTGTTACAATTTTCCCCAGACCAAAAAAACATTGGGTTTTAGTGAGCCGGGCCCACCTCCCGTGTTTTTAAAAGTTTTCAGGTAATTTTTTATTTATTTTAGCATCAAAACCTATAAAAATATGTTTTCTTTCTTCTTTTGGTTTTATATTTTGGTAAATTTTCATCAATTATTCTCTTTCATTAGCTCTTCGAGTAATTGGAAGTTTCCTCATAATTCATGAACGCAACAAAAACAAAGTAATTTCACCCAATTTCTAATTTATGAAATCTGGACATGTAAGAAAAAGATATCTAAGTGGCGCCAGTTAAGGAAATTTACATTTAATCGTAAAAAGATCCAAAATAATAATAAAAAAATACCCAATAAAACTCACCGGGCTGGGCTTTTTAAATAAAACCAGGGTTTTTCCAACCCTGATAGTAAAAACTCAATCAAACTTCAATATTATCAATTTGTGACCAAGAATATTCCAATTTGTCCTACTTTATTTCTTTACACTTGCAGTATTTACTTATTTACTTCTCTCATTTCAGTTGTATGTGTGAAAAATTTTAACATGCATTTTTTCATTGATGCGATTTATCTCCGGGATTTCTCTCAAAATTGCAGACATAACATATTTAGTTTGACGAATTTAACTAAGTTTATGCCAAATCAAACTATCTCACGACTTTTGGGCAGGATGACAAATTTCTCGTTCTCGTCGCGTTTCGAGAAGTCGAGATGAGGTATAAGAACGAAATACGAACATGCGAAATTAAGATGACTGATGTATAACAGACGAAATCCCGATTGCTCAAGTTCTGGGGAGAAAAAAAAAATAGTCTCGGCTGAAACCCCAGTCTACAAAAAAAATACATTTCCTTTTCTCTATTTCATCCCCGTCTTGGATTAATGATGTATATTATACAGTAAGATAATAAAATGTGAGATTCAGCAACTTCTTCCACGTGTATTATTACAGTATTGTAATAGATATGTATGAAATTAATTCGGTTGCTTTCTGTGGATATAATTATAATGACTACCGTCACAGAAGTATTAATTTTCAACAATTTATTTATATCCACAAATGGGAATTCTCAATTTACAATATGTTCATAATTACGACAGCATTTTTGTCCTAATTGACAGATTATTGGAAATGAAACCTATATAAGTACATCTACCGAGAATGCTATGAAGCACTTAATTTGTAACCTTGCATTTATCAAGAGCAGTACTGTTGAGTGTACTTAATTTATTATAAACAGGATAAAATAATAGAGGGTATGGGAATGTATGTAGCACTGTAATACAGTACAATAACTATTATGCATTGATACAGTTCCAGGTAAATATTATATTGACATTCAAAGCTATTATTCAACCCTTCGTATTCCTCTTGTAATTACATTAGCATATATATATATCTTGATTAATTACATTTTCTAACTATCTATATAGATACCTATGGGATAGAGTTCCATCAACACTGCAATCTCACCACTAGACAATTTATTTTACTCTTATGGACCCAATGCTCATCAAACTAAACTTCAAATTAAAAAAAAATGTAATTTCAAAGAAAATATGAAATCAAAATAGTGTAATATGCTCAAACAACAATAATATGAATTGCATTATTTCAAATCAGCTAAAACGAATATTTCTATGAAGACTGTTATTTGATTCGATTTCTGTAGAAATTAACGTTATATATTAGGAATATGATTGGATTTTAATCTCCAAGGACTGATTTCGATATTGACAATTGTCTAATTTACAAGAGAAAAAAACTAATTACAGAAGAAATATATAGAGAGAAATTAAATTCAAATGAGTCGCGACAAGGTTCGATTACTTTTGATACTTGTAAGCACGTCTTTCTTTTTGACTCTTTAGAAGAAAAAAATATTCAATGTAACAATGTTATACATAAAAATAGCCATAACCATGATATTTGAAGGTGGGGTGGAAGGTAAGCAGTGAACTATATACAGTATGGTATGGAGTATAGTTCACTGGAGGTAAGGGAGCTCAAGCTGCAAAATCAGTCATTTTCGACTCAAAATATGAAATTTTCTGGGAGGGTTCTCTATTGTGCTGACATCACGGTACACAAAGAATAACATTACCATTACCAACATAATTTTCGATTATTTTGTTAATTATAAATAAAATAATTACTCTATTTTTCTTAATTTTATCATTTAATAATTAAAGCTGTAAATATTTATTAAATATAGCCTAATAACATTTCAAAATTTATATCATAAAACGGAGAGACTCCTATAATTGATCATCTAGCGGGAGTTTTATGTGCTGTTCCAAATTACCTCCCACCCCCGCTATCTTTTATCAGAAGTCTTACAGAAAGGTGTTTTGTCTCTGATTCCCTTCAATGATTGTTCAAACATTCATAAAAGCATGACAGTTATAAACAAGTGTAGTAAAATTCTAATTTAGGTTACATGACAAACCAGCGTGGTCAAAATACGGCGCAACAAAACAGAGCGGTCAAAACAGCGCGTGTCAAAACAGCGACGTATAATAACAGCGTGAGACATAATAGTGCAGTTCAAAAATAGCGCGCGACAAAATATTTTTGTTTTATATTTTTATGCAATTATAAAATAACTTAACTATTTATGATAATTATTTTCATTAAGTCAAGTTGAAGTGGATATATTTCAGTATTGTATGGATATTGTTATATATTAAAAGGTAAAAATGAATGAAACTGAAAGACTATACCAAGAACCTGGGAGAAGTTGCTTTCTGTTTCAATTTCCTCTTAAATAAGTTATGTATGTTTTCTATTTGTTTATATTTACCTCTAACTTTCCATATTTTGTATAGTTTGATAATGAATTTATATTAAACTTGAAAATTTTCTGAAAAAATATATAGGACGAGCTATTTTGACACGCGCTGTTTTGTCGCGCGGTATTTTTGTCGTGCTACCTCTAATTTATCGGAATTTAAAGGGGATACGAATTAATAGGCAATGTAAAGTTAGGGTGTTGAAATAACTTTTTTATGAAAATATATTGTAATAAGAGCATTTACCGAAAAAACTGGAAATTTTTATCATTTGTA